>OY992879.1:87197413-87427413 GCA_963921405.1 Cepaea hortensis | reverse complement strand
CAAATTCGATTGTTGATCAAAAGGGAACGGAGAATTGGAAACTGAGTATAAATAGTAGGGAACTTGGTTGTTTTTTTTTTAGTGTGCTACCAAACTAGACGGAGAATGGTTCTATGCGTCCTTAATAAGAATAGAAATATAAGGTCCCTAATTGTTTAGAGGCGATGGGACATTGGTGCTTATGTGCTTGTGTATTTCGATTCATGGACTAACATAGATAATATAAGGTAATCTAGCTTTAGCTTAGTAATCTAGCATAGTGAACTAGTTGTCCGTGCTTCGCTATTACCATTTCCTTCTTTTAGCTAATCGACTAGAATTTAGTGAACTCATCTGTCTTACGTCAGAGTATCGTTCGGTAGCGTCTGAGTACGGCCGGAGGCATACTATCACATAAGAGTTAGTCTGAAGCAAGCTGAGATCACCTGGTTATCTATCTCCCACAGGTTCTACGACAAAAACTCAGGACATACTCAGAGAAGATACCGAAGGCAATTCACTTGTGCAGAGAAAGTAATTCACTAGAACAACTTAGAACATAGCCATTCAATCATCGTGGGTAGAGATAACGAATTGCAAATAAGTGAACTCTGTATCCCGGTTAAGAAAACCAGGGAAAGGACTTCCATTCTATAAAGGCAGAACAACATAGGCTAAATATATTTGACTTGTGTACTAACCTAAAAGAAACCTTGGAGAACTCAAGAACAGTTTCCATGCATACAAAAAGTGTTAAGTAAATAACTATAGACAGTGTTTAGAACAGAAATAATCTATATACCGACAGTGTTAGACAGTGGTGATGTGTTTCAGTGATGGATTTTAGTAACTTCCAAAAAGGGAAATCTGTGGAATTCAGAGACTTACCGTAATCGCATTATTTCATGGTGATCACACGTTGAACACTTTCAAATTATTGGAATACGCCCAGACTCAGGCGGAGAAGAGCTTCCCCGGGTGAGAGCTGTCCAAATATGTGTGATGTATTGTGCATGGCCGTACAAGGATGAGAGATGTGATACGGAACATAGACATACAGAGTCCTATCTCACACTCACAATAGATTAAACTACAAATTACATATACACAGTCAATACATACAACTGACATAGTTTTCAGCATTAAATGTTTTATTAATTGTTTGAGGAAACTGTTGTCGGGGTATGTTATGAAGGCATAAGAGAGAGAGAGAGAGAGAGAGAGAGAGAGAGAGAGAGAGAGAGAGAGAGAGAGAGAGAGAGAGAGTGAGTGGAAGACATAACGGGGGAATGTAGACAAAGGGCTGACAATAAGTAGTATTTTAAAGGTGTGCTTGTCGACTCCACTTTCCCCCAGGGACGACGAGTTACACGTTTCCTCTGGAGTAAACTAGATAGGCCGAGTGAGGGATCATGCTGCATGGGCAACATCTTTGTGGCCTCAATTTCCTCCAACGTAATGATGTCTGGCAGCGGCGCCTTATTTTCCTTCATGTAATGTAGTGCATCTTCAACTTCCGCAGGAAGTATTGGTGGACTTTCACCATTGTCTTGAACATGTTTTTCGTCTATGATCATCATTATATCCCTCTTCTATGTACTCTGTCCATCTACTAACTTTACCTTATTGCCACATTAATTTAGTGCTATTCTTCGATATTAAACATGCAGTGATATTTCGTGTTTTCCTACCTGTTAGTGTGTTTATTTGTTGTTACATGGCATGTCAGTGTCAGGTCGTAGTCATTTATGACTGAGCACTGTATGCCAGTAGACAGTCTTACCTGCTTTCTTTTAGCGCCGAATGTTTTGATGTCAGGCTTTAGTCTGATATAACTGAGCTACCGTGTGCCAATAGACAATACTACCTGCTTTCTGTTAGCGCCGAATGTTGGGTAGCACTGATCAAACCCGACACCCCACATTGTGCCAACGGCTTCAGGCGGAACAGCGCGATTAGGAGGGTACAAGCCTTATCCTGGTGCGTGAAAAGGCAACCTAAATACTAAATGCCGTGGCAGGTCAGGACAGGCCCTACGTCTTTGTTGGCAACTGGTCAAGGGTCGAAACTCCAGGTAGAGTACTGCTTTTCTGATAGGCAGCTTCTGCAGCTTGTCTTGTTCCATTGTTCCAGATGTATTGATGTTACTTTGCCCCTGGCTTTGGGCTATTTTTGAAGCATAATGTCAAGGTGCCTTGTAGTATATATATATATATATATATATATATATATATATATATATATATATATATATATATATTAGGGCTGCGACCGATTAATTTAAATTTAATAGTCACCTTTTGAAAAATTAACGATTAATTAATAGTTAATTTCGATTAAAGCAAAACATTTATAGTCCCATAACTCACATTATAGTCGTATTTGTCAAAAATCGAAATAACACAGGATTGTCTTTTTAATATGTCATCTAATAACCAACTATGCAAACATAGTGTGTTGACAGTATTTGATTCAAGTGACGAGCGCGTCTTATTAACAATATAACAAGTAGAGCTGAACAATCGTTTACATGGAACTGAGGTAGCCGGTATGCACAGAATGGTCTTGGCAAGGAATGCCAATTTTGGATATCGATGTTAAGTTTCCACCATTGTAGAGGGTCAACCGATTCAGCAACTTACTTCTCCAATTCAGACTCGATTAGCTTAATATTTTCTTCATTTGGTTCACATATAGTTTCATTGTCAATTTCAGTATCATTCGTTGCAGCAGTCTCCATCTGTTCATCATGAACATCAACTGCTATTTGTTATTCAATACACGACCAAGTTCGTTCTTTTGCATCTTTTGACAAACACTTCAGGTTTTTATAGCGTAGATCAAGTGCTGTTGCAATCTTTAGTATTTCAATACTTGTAATATTAGCTACATGTTCACTGAAGTCATTAATACATGCTGCCTTACATTTAGCTATGTAGCCCGGATCATCATCGTGTACAGTCATATGCTTTGTCAATGATGATAGCAGTGACAATACACAGTACAGCTATATGACACATAATCTTGACTGCCAAGCAGGACCGTGGTCTGACAGAATAAGTCCAAACCATTGACATATTTTTAAATCTTCTCCCAATCTGAACCTGACAGTTTTCGACCTTTGTATTGCTTCTTTTCATCTGACATGTAGACAGTTAATGCTTCTCTGGCCTGCAGAAGACTCTGTGGCATAATAAAAATACTGTTCCATCATGTTGGTACATCTTGCTGCAGCTTACACAATGGTGACTCAGTACAATTTAGCAACTCGGTTGTGTTTGCGGCACAATGTTTAAAATGTCCGACAATTTTTCGACATACGGTTCATTTGTATAAGCGATAGGAGAAAAGTTTTCGATTAATCGTTAAAAAAAAAAAAATCGTTAAAAACAATTAACGATTAATCGATTAATTAATCGTTAACTTCCGCAGCCCTAATATATATATATATATATATATATATATATATATATATATATATATATATATATATATATATATATATATATATATCATTGGCACCTTGCCGTCTTGACAGACGGTAGTTTGAGCTTAAAAAAGGCATAATAACTTTTACCTATGGCGGTAGCGAATGTGACTGATAAGGCCTATTCGCGCTGTAAATGTCCATTCACAGTGGGTGCATGTGAACACGTGGTAATTTCCACCATCATGCACCATCTTACGTCTCACACGCTCGGTGTGTAACTTATCTGCAATAATTTTCTCTTTTGTCTTTATTCCATTTCTAATGTTTGCCCTCCATACAACACGTTGAGAGAGAGAGAGAGAGAGAGAGAGAGAGAGAGAGAGAGAGAGAGAGAGAGAGAGGGTGGGGGGAAGAGGGGGAGGGAGAGAGGGAGAGAGAGAAAGAAAGAGATAGACAAACATTGTATTGTATATATATATATCATACGCTATCAAACATGTGCTATTTAACCATAACGAACATTTATACGCACAATAAATTGCTTCACACAAACACACATAATCTTATCACGTTAAGTGTGAAATTCAACGAGCACGTGAATGTGTATTCATTCACAACCCTAAGCTGCAAAGTTCACTTTGGACAGCTCAAGATTCAGTAAAGGACGCCTGTCGTAGCTATGACTACCCACTTTATCAACAGGGCATCTATTTTCCTGTAGACGCTAATAGTTCTTCAGCACACACACATAAAACTAGCATTCTTCGTGGAGTTCAAAGATCCAACACTTTGGTGACCCTCCGTGAATTTTGGGAACAGATTGGCATGCATCTCCGTAATCGGGTGGGGACGAATACATAAACACCTCAAGTGGGTTACGGGAAATAAGGCGTTTGGGTGTATGGTGTACACTATTATATAGTTGGACACATGTCGGTACTTATGATAGCCCTATCTCGCGTTATACAGTGCTGTAGTGTGTAAGATGTGTGGGGTCGTGTGCATGGGCGTTTCCTTGGTTGACCGGTGGTGGGCCCGGCTCCTTTCCGTTATTTCCGGTGTTAAGATGAAGAGGCGTTGTGAGCGATAGACAGGTTCCATGGAGAAAAACATTTCATTTTATATCTTAAAGGGGGCAACGCGAAAGCGAAATCACGTCTGGGGAGATCGACCATGATATACCAGGGAAAGTCATTACGTAAGAGGAACTTTATTATAAAATGCATGGAATGTACTTCTTAATCTTTCTACGATTTTTCTACGAACAGTATGAAAATCCCATGCCGGCTTGCTAGGCCAGTTGCCGTTTTAGGACTGAGAAATCTGACCAAGGGTTTTCACTCCCCCAGGTGAGCCAGAGCCCCTTTGACCCATGACAGACAGACAGACAGACAGACAGACAGACAGACAGACAGACAGACAGACAGACAGACAGACAGACATATGTGTGTATAGAGAAAGATAGCGAAAGAAAGAGATAAACAGAGAGAGAGAGAGAGAGAGAGAGAGAGAGAGAGAGAGAGAGAGAGAGAGAGAGAGAGAGACTGCCGGTAGACAACATAAGAACCTGACTTCTTCAGAACTCGTACTTTGTAACCCTGCTGTCTCTTGAGCTAGATTTCTTTCATTTGTTCCATATGGTTATAATTTCTCCAGGCTTGATTTCTTCCTGGCCATTTTTTCATCTTGATCACGGGGCGGAACTGGCTGTTTATGTTTACCTTCGATGATGTCGTCATTTCCGGCACCAACTGACTTATTGCCCCATAATTCTCAGCGTCTGTTTGCTGTTACTGTAAGCTTGTCGGGCGAATTGTGTGTATTTGGTTTCTTGTTTTTGTTTTGTTTGTTCTGCGCGCACGCACGCACTCACGCACACACACACACACACACACACACACACACACACACACACACACACACACACACACGAAGGTCGCCTTTTGAGCTATATGTAGACCTCTCGGTGGGTGATGTGGTCGGTGTCACATCAACCGCCTTGACTTCCTCACATATTTCCAGGTCCCCATTGTATGCTGGGTGGACCTGGGAGCCCAGGACAACTTCAAATATCCGTCTAGATGCGGGATTCGAATCCATTACCTCCGGGCCGACACACTGTCTGTCCTCCCGTCCGTACGCCCGTGTGTGTGTGTGTGTGTGTGTGTGTGTGTGTGTCAATTAATGTCTTGTCTGTCTGTCTGTCTACCCAACCACCTACTTATTTAGCTACCTAATTTGTCTGTCTCTCTATTTGTCTCAGTCTGTAGATCTGTCTGTCTGTCTGTCTGTCTGTCTGTCTGTCTGTCTGCCTGCCTGCCTGCCTGCCTGCCTGCCTGTCTGTCTGCCTGCCTTCCTGACTGTATGTCAGACTCTCTTCTTGTCTCTGTCTGTATGTAGATATGTCTCGCTGACTGTCTCTTTGTCTGTCTATTTGTCTATCTGTCTGTCTATTTATTTGTCTGTCAACTGTAGATCTGGCTCGCTGTCTTTCTCTGTGTCTGTCTGTTTGACGGTATATCTGCCTCTTTGTCTATTGCACATAAAGACACAACATCATGGGTTAGCTGCAAACAGATAACTCGCACAGTCCAGCCCCTGATAAAGGATGGTGTAAAAGACTGTCTTAACTTTAATGTCTTTGATAGTTTGAGAGTTTTCTCCACAGAAGATTCTACCCCTCACCTCAAATAACTCCGTTGCTTTACTGCTAGATGGGAACCTCATGAAAGATCAGCGTCTACCCATTTGATATGTAAAATATGGAGTCACACTTATAGACATGTAATTAAGCAGATACGGTTTGGTAAGAGGGAACACATAATATGGATCTGAAAATGTGATTTAAAGGAGAATGAGGCAAAGAAATCACATAACATCACATATATTACCCATCTAGCATGACCTATTCACTAGGAGTTGCACAGTTGAGATAAGAAAGGTTAGTTCAGATTCTGTGGAGAAACAACACATTTTAATCTTAATAATACTCATGTTTGCGTGTGGATTAATCTTCTATATTACGAGTACCAGTGTCCCCGCCGTCAGGGGAACACACTTCGACTTCAGAGGTACTTGTAATTTATGTCCCCAAGTCAAGGACGAGAAGTCAAACATTTGATGATGATGATGATGATGATGATGATGATGATGATGATGATGATGATGATGATGATGATGAATATTCATAATTACCGTAGATGAAATTATGAAGATAACAATAGCTACCGTCAGAAATTAGATCCGATGTAATCTGACAGAGCAAAACGATGATCTGCTCTTTGCTGGCGACGTTGCTTTCCCCTGCTGCACACGAAATCACATGCAATATAACGGAAACACAACAATTAGGTCTAACATCCCACATTGAATGTATAAAGATAATGAGAATAAACCACATCAATGATAACCCGATTTTCGATGATGAGAGGAAACCACACTTCAAGAGGAGGAAGCATACAGATATGTAGGTAGCAATGTAGATACAGTTGAAGGAATAGACAGACATTTTAAGCTAAGAGTATAGGGTGTATTTTTAATGACTGTGCAGTGTTTGAAAATATTTACGGTCCAAGTTTTGCATTCACCCTCTGTAAAGTTCATGCAACGTCCATCCATCATCCATCATATGCCATGCCGGTAAGCATGGGCGGTCATGTTCTGCCATCTCGCTCGATCACCAGAGTCGTGGATCAGCTCCGTGTTTCTGTCTCGACCATGGCACAAGGCGAAGCCATCCAGGTACTTGCTTCTAGGGCTTTCCTTTGGTCTGTTCCCCTCGATCTTGCCAGTTGTCACCAAGTTCTCCAAATCATTTTTTCTCATAACATGCCCAAAAAATTGTGACTGTCTACGTCTAATGTCTCTAATCAGTTTACGATCTTCATTTGTTTCTTGAAGGACTTGTTCATTGGTATTTCTGGCTGTCCATGGTATTCTTTGCATTTTCCTCAGAAACCACATTTCTACAGCCATCAGATGTTTTTTCAGCCTGACTGCTCATTGTCCAAGCTTCACATCCATATAAAAGTACAGATTCTATGTAGCATCTCAACACTCTTTTTCTCGTTTCAATTGACATCATTTTATTGGTCAGTATGTTTTTCATCTTGCTAAAGGCTACTTTTGCCATGGCGATTCTTGTTCTAATCTCTTCAAGGCATCTCCCATCAGATGTTATTACTGTTCCGAGATAATTGTACCTATTCACTTGTTGAAGAATATTCCCATTTACTTGTATATTACATTGTGGTATTTCGTTCTTCCTAGTGTCTTTTTACAATTTAATTCTAACCCTAGTTGTTCACTGTGTGTAACAACCACATCTACTAAATTTTGCAGGTCCTGTTCATTGTCTGCAATCAAGACTGTATCATCTGCATAACTAATGTTATTGATGCATCGTCCCCCAATGTTGATTCCTTCCATATCTTCAATATTTCTGAAAATACTTTCACTGTACAGGGAAAACAGATCTGGAGACATTACACATCCCTGTCTCACACCTCTCTTAATAGGCTGATATTGGCTTACTCCATTATCAACTCTTATGGCAGCTTGTTGTTTCCAATATATGTTTTTTAACAAGTCTAAGGTCTTTACCATCAATTTGTAGATCTTCAAGCATCCTTATCATGTTGACATGTCTCACTTTATCGAAAGATTTTGTCTAGTCAATAAAGCAAAGGTGTAGATCTTTGTTTACTTCTATAGAACGTTCGATTATGGTTCTCAGTATATACACAACATTTACTGTACCCTTGCCTTCTACAAACCCACATTGTTCTTCTCCTATTTCAGGTTGTATTTTCCTCCTAACTCTTTGCATGATTCCACACAACATGATTTTCTTGGCATCTGTAAAGAAGGTAGTTTGCCATTGCTTTCCTTCCTAGCAGTGACCATACTGTTCAGTGACCGTAGCCATTGTCTCCTCAAAAAAGAGATCCTCTGCCTACCGTCGTGAAGGTGAAGACCATAACCTACAACTATCTGTCGGCTGCTCTCAATCTTCATCCACCACCTGCACCCATGGCTTCACGTAACCCTGATCGGGAGGCTAAACGGGTACTCCACCTTGCCCAAGGGTGTCCCGTAGGCTAGCCGAGGGAAGGAGGCGCCTTACTTCTCCTTTGATATTGGATACTCCTACCCCGCTACCCGCAACATAATAGGTAAATATAAAACTTGGACCGACAATATTTTCAAACACTGCACAGTGATTAAAAATACACCCTGTACAAGTCACATGACCGAATGGAAAAGCACACACACTCTTAAACTTCCGGTGCGATGATGCCGAGGTAGCGGGTTCAACCCCTACACCGACCAGTTGAACTAAAATATTGACTTCTCATCCTTTAATTAGGGAAGTAAATTACAAGTGCCTCAGAAATCAGAGTGGGTTCGCCTGAAGGGGAGGGCCACTGGTAACAGTTTAAGCTAATCCATGCGCAAAGTCAGTCCATTTTACTCCCCAGAAGTAGAAACTATTAGTAGTTGCCCGTGTATGGACTTCGCTGGAGTTCACAGCGAGCGAATGCAAATTAATAATAATAATAATAATAATAATAATAATAATAATAATAATAATAATAATAATAATAATAATAATAATAATAATAATAATAATAAACAAATGAATAAATAAAATAAGAATTCAAAAGGCAAGGAAAATTTTCATAGCATTAGGAAATTTGTTGAAGTTGAAAGACATTGCATCTAGCACCAACAGCTTAGTATATATGCAACTCTAACGTCAAATGATCACTGTTGCGCGAAATAGAAACACGGGGAAGGTCAGAGCCAATTGCTAATAACCTACAAACATTTATTTATCGTTGTCTGCTAGAATTAGACTAAAACGCTATGGCAATGTATCAAAGGAAGCGCGCGGGGAGAACTAAACACTTATAGGTTAAATCAGGAAGAGGGGAAAGGATGCTGACGCTGGATAGCACACACATTGGGAAGTCCTTCATCTGTCTCCGTGGCCAAAGCGATGCGAACGCGGTTCGTGGGCCGCTTATCACGCGTTCGAAACACAGCGGCGACCGATTTGGCAACAGACCGTGTCGCGCTGGTTTTAACGTGGTGGTATGGGAGCCGGTCGTTCAGAAATCAATGGCAAACTACTGAACGTAAAAGTTTGCCAAGACCTCAACAACGGCAGTAAAAATGCTGGTGTTGACTGCAACGTCCTGTAAAGGATATGCAACATTAATTTAATTCATCTGGAACCTAAAAGGTAAAGGAAATACAGGAAGTCCTGAAGACATACAGTCAAGAGAATTAAAAGGAACAAGAAACAGTGAGTTGCGGAATTAAAGATTACAGGAGGGCTTGGCCCATTAGGATACACACTACTGAGAAGAAGAAGAAGAAGAAGAAGAAGAAGAAGAAGAAGAAGAAGAAGAAGAAGAAGAAGAAGAAGAAGAAGAAGAAGAAGAAGAAGAAAACATTTTCCTACATATTTAGTATGGTCGTTTGCTTTTCATTACTAATTTGCTAAATATGTTGAGTTGATTTTAGTCAATAACAAACAACACAGTATCCCGGCGCATCCACATACTTGCCCCGTAAAAAGAAGAAGGAGAAGAAGAACAAGAACAAGAACAAGAAGAATAAGAAAAAGAACAAGAACAAGAAAACATTTTCCTACATATTTAGCGTGGTCGTTTGTTTTTCATTACTAATTTGCTAAATGCTTCGTGGCTTAGAGGTTATGACTTTTCTCCGTAATCTCGTATACTCTCGTCGGTAACGTGATGATGGTGAGAACCAGCAGTGGTTCGAATCGCATCGGTAACTTACGGGGTATGTGAGCCGGCCGCTCAGAAAGCAATGGCAAACTACTGAGCGTAATCTTGCCAAGAAATCAACATACAGCTGAAAGATGCTGGTGTTGACCGCGATGTCCTGTAAAGGATATGCAAAAAAAAAAAAACAAAATTGGCTAAATATGTTGAGATGATTTTAGTCAATAACAGACAACACAGTATCCCGGCGCATCCACATACTTGCCCCGCCCCCAACATCAACAACACGCGAAGAGTATCACTACTAATGATGCCAGCTGCAGTGAAATTATGTGTCCATCCGGCCTTTCCTAACAACTAAATTCTTTAAATGTGCCTTTAGCGATTGCAAGTTACCTATTTATTTTATATAATTGCGTTATTTTATTTGATCGACACCTCCAGTAAATCTAATTTCCCAGCCTGTACTCTCTATATTTCCACTAATATGTTCTATAATGGTGTTAGTTTGTTTTATCTATGCCTCCAGTGAATCATATTCCTCAGCCGTTACTCTCTTTATTTCCACTGATATTTTCAAATGATTTTAGCTTTGTTTTTCTATGCATTTTACTTAGTTATTATTCCGGCTGGCCCCTAGCTATAACATAATGTACCTGTCTATCCCACTGTGTAATCTGCCAGACTGTCTATACGTTCATTTCCCTGCAGTTTCCTAACGGTATCTTGCAATGATAAAAACGCTCAGTTGCACATTAGTGTGTGCAGATCGAGTGAGCTTGTCTGATAACTTTCAAGCGTTAAGTACTTTCCCCAGGGAAAACATATCAAAAGATGTCAGCTATATACATTGCTCACTTTTAAACACTGGTCTTTTCCTTTTCTCATAAATGCATGTTTGGTGAGGTCTTTGCTGAGCGAAAGTCGTCGTCAGGAGGAAGTTATTAAGTAACTACAAACTGATATGGAAAAGCTGAAAATGGTGCTTGTTAGTTTTTAAAGTTGGCACTCGGTGGAAGAATCATCCAACTTTATTAATAGATGTCGGACGCGCATGCATATATCAGATACAAATTGTGACTTTACTTAAGGAGTGGGGAAAGTAAAACAGCAAGCTGTTGTAAAATATGTTGCTTGCTTGCTTGCATTGTGTTCGTTGGCTTGAGCTCCAACGCAAAGTCCTGTATGTCGGATGAAGGCATCCTATTGTCCAACATCAGTGTGATGTCATACAGGACCTGAGGTTTGCGTGAGTGTCCGTTGTCCCATGTCTGGCTTATTGGTGTGCAAACTGGTAGTTCCTCGCCGTACAGGCAGACACTCTCCGACTTCGAAGGAATCGGCGATCCTACTGACTTTAGCCAAGACCCCGAAGGGACCTGTTGCCCAGGACGCTCGACGAGGACGTGTCAATAGGTCTTGGCCAGTATATAACCCGGCCCTGGTGCCCTGGAAACAACTCTGCGTCCCGTAAAATATGTTCTTCTACAAAGAGTATTCAAAGTGTAATGTTGCCTCCTTTCAATGAGAGCTGATAAAAGTGTTTTTTTTTTGGTTGCCTCAATATAAAATTCAATATCTCAGTAACGGGCTGAGATAAAATGATGAGATTTAGTATATAACGTTATCATTATGTCCACCCAACAAAACAATTTTTGTTCTGGAGATTTTACAGCAGATTTTAAAGTTAGCTTATATACGGTATATTAATTATGACTTAAAGATTACGACCATGATTTTAACAGTTTTACAGCTTCCCCAAGATTCGACCCAAATTATTCAAAATTTTCACGTGACTTTCGTTTTCAAACAAACAGCGCGAAGATTCAGAGGCGTCTCCAAATGTGGGTTCTTTCATGAAACGTGATTATATAAATAAACTAGCTGACAAGGCCCGGTTTCTGGTGGAAATCAATCAATCAATCAATCAATCTATCTATCTGTCTGTCTGTCTGTCTGTCTGTCTGTCTGTCTGTCTGTCTGTCTGTCTGTCTGTCTGTCTGTCTGTCTGAATGAATGAATGTCTGTCTGAATGTCTGAATGTCTGCCGGTCGGCTGACCCATCCACCTACCCACCGACCCACCGACCTACCGATATCTATCTATCTATCTATCTATCTATCTATCTATCTATCTATCTATCTATCTATCTATCTATCTATCTATCTATCTATCTAATCTATCTAATCTATCTAATCTATCTGTCTGTCTGCCTGCCTGCCTGCCGGCCCACCCACCCACATACCGACCGACCGACCGACAGATATCTATCTATCTATCTATCTATCTATCTGTCTATCTGTCTATCTATCTATCTATCTATCTATCTATCTATCTATCTATCTATCTATCTATCTATCTATCTATCTATCTATCTATCTATCTATCTAATCTATCTAATCTATATGTCTGTCTGTCTGCCTGCCTGCCGGCGCACCCACCCACATACCGACCGACCGACCGACCGACCGACAGATATCTATCTATCTATCTATCTATCTATCTATCTATCTATCTATCTATCTATCTATCTATCTATCTATCTATCTATCTATCTATCTATCTATCTATCTATCTATCTATCTATCTAATATATCTATCTATCTATCTATCTGTCTGTCTGTCTGTCTGTCTGTCTGTCTGTCTGTCTGCCTGCCTGCCGGCCCACCCACCCACCGACCAACCGACCGACGTACCGATATCTATCTATCTATCTATCTATCTATCTATCTATCTATCTATCTATCTATCTATCTATCTATCTATCAATCAATCTATCTATATATCTATCTGTCTGTCTGTCTGTCTGTCTGTATGTCTGTCTGTATGTCTGTCTGTCTCTCTGCCTGCCTGCCGGCCCACCCACCCACATACCGACCGACCGACCGACAGATATCTATCTAGCTATCTATCCATCTATCTATCTATCTATCTATCTATCTATCTATCTATCTATCTATCTATCTATCTATCTATCTATCTATCTATCTATTTATCTATCTATCTAATCTATCTGTCTGTCTGTCTGCCTGACTGCCTGCCTGCCGGCCCACCCACCCACCAACCGACCGACCGACCGACCTACCGATATCTATCTATCTATCTATCTATCTATCTATCTATCTATCTATCTATCTATCTATCTATCTATCTATCTATCTATCTAATCTATCTAATCTATCTAATCTATCTGTCTGTCTGCCTGCCTGCCTGCCGGCCCACCCACCCACATACCGACCCACCGACCGACAGATATCTATCTATCTATCTATCTATCTATCTATCTGTCTATCTGTCTATCTATCTATCTATCTATCTATCTATCTAATCTATCTAATCTATATGTCTGTCTGTCTGCCTGCCTGCCGGCGCACCCACCCACATACCGACCGACCGACCGACCGACAGATATCTATCTATCTATCTATCTATCTATCTATCTATCTATCTATCTATCTATCTATCTATCTATCTATCTAATATATCTATCTATCTATCTGTCTGTCTGTCTGTCTGTCTGTCTGTCTGTCTGTCTGTCTGTCTGTCTGTCTGCCTGCCTGCCGGCCCACCCACCCACCGACCAACCGACCGACGTACCGATATCTATCTATCTATCTATCTATCTATCTATCTATCTATCTATCTATCTATCTATCTATCAATCAATCTATCTATATATCTATCTGTCTGTCTGTCTGTCTGTATGTCTGTCTGTATGTCTGTCTGTCTCTCTGCCTGCCTGCCGGCCCACCCACCCACATACCGACCGACCGACCGACAGATATCTATCTATCTATCTATCTATCTATCTATCTATCTATCTATCTATCTATCTATCTATCTATCTATCTATCTATCTATCTATCTATCTATCTATCTATCTATCTATCTATCAATCAATCTATCTATATATCTATCTGTCTGTCTGTCTGTCTGTATGTCTGTCTGTATGTCTGTCTGTCTCTCTGCCTGCCTGCCGGCCCACCCACCCACATACCGACCGACCGACCGACAGATATCTATCTATCTATCTATCTATCTATCTATCTATCTATCTATCTATCTATCTATCTATCTATCTATCTATCTATCTATCTATCTATCTATCTATTTATCTATCTATCTAATCTATCTGTCTGTCTGTCTGCCTGACTGCCTGCCTGCCGGCCCACCCACCCACCAACCGACCGACCGACCTACCGATATCTATCTATCTATCTATCTATCTATCTATCTATCTATCTATCTATCTATCTATCTATCTATCTATCTATCTATCTATCTATCTATCTATCTATCTATCTATCTATCTATCTATCTATCTATCTATCTATCTATCTATCTAATCTAATCTAATCTATCTGTCTGTCCTATCTATCTAATCTATCTGTCTGTCCTATCTATCTAATCTGTCTGTCTGTCTGCCTGCCTGCCGGCCCACCCACCCATTAACCGACCGACCTACCGATATCTATCTATCTATCTATCTATCTATCTATCTATCTATCTATCTATCTATCTATCTATCTATCTATCTATCTATCTATCTATCTATCTATCTATCTATCTATCTATCTATCTATTTATCTATCTATCTGCCTGCCTGCCGGCCCGACCACCCACCCACCGACAGACCGACCGACCTACCGATATCAATCTATCTAATCTATCTGTCTGTCCTATCTATCTAATCTATCTGTCTGTCTGTCTGTCTGCCTGCCTGCCCACCCACCCACTAACCGACCGACCTACCGATATCGATCTATCTATCTATCTATCTATCTATCTATCTATCTATCTATCTATCTATCTATCTATCTATCTATCTATCTATCTATCTATCTATCTATCTATCTATCTATCTATCTATCCATCTATCTATCTATCTATCTATCTATCTATCTATCTAATCTATCTGTCTGTCTGTCTGCCTGCCTGCCTGCCTGCCGACCCACCCACCCACCCACCGACCGACCGACCCACCGACCGACCGATCCACCCACTCAGCCAGCCAGCCAGCCAGCCATCCATCCACCCACCTATCTTTCTGCCTATCTACCTACCTTTCTGTCTGTCTGTCCGGGCCGCATCATTCATTTTATTCGGAGACTGCCGAGGGTCGTCGCTGGAGCTACGGAGTTCGTGCTTTGTGCGACGCTTTCCGCGCTGCGGAAAGAAACTGAGCCATATGGGATAAAAACCCTGTGCAATGCAGCCGATTCTGTCGACTGTAAGCTACTTCTTTGATTGCACCCACTCCCATACGAATCCAGATACGCCTTTGTTTGTCATCTGAATTTGCAGGTCCTCATTACCGTAAACATAACATTTTTAACAAGAAATCACTAGTTGTTAAGCAAAACATCAAAGGAATGATGCCGCTTTTAATGATTTAAGTTGTTTTGGGACCTATCAAAGACATATTCCTTGGGTGGGGGTAAATATAAGACGGCTGGAAAAATTTCATAACGATGCAACAGATAGTTTTCAAAATAATTGATCTTGAATGACGGCATACATTTCCGGACAGACTATAGTTGCATATCCTTTATGCAGGATGTTTGCAGTCAACACCAGCTTTTTTGTTGTTGTTGATGTCTTGGCAAGTTTACGTCCAGTAGTTTGCCATTGCTTTCTGAACGACCGGCATCCATACCATTTCGTAAAAAAAAAAAAAAAAAACAGCGCAAGGCGGTATGCTGCCAAATCGCGCGCAGCTATGTTTCGAACGAGAGTATGCGGAATCACGAACCGCTACAATACGTTAGAAAGTTGTTATTGAAGGTTGACATTGTTGTCTAGCCGAGACTGCTTCTTAAAGTTGTTATGAGATGCAGAGTAGATTATTCCAGTTAATAGGCGAATAACTATAGACTGATTAGTAACAGTAATTCAAGCATCTTTTGCTATATATATTACTGCCAATGAATGTCAAGAGAGAGAGAGAGAGAGAGAGAGAGAGAGAGAGAGAGAGAGAGAGAGAGAGAGAGAGAGAGAGAGAGAGAGAGAGAGAGAGAGAGAGAGAGAGGAGTGAGAGAGAGAGAGAGCGAGAGAGAGAGAGAGAGAGAGAGAGAGAGAGAGAGAGAGAGAGAATACTGGAATGTCGTGTACAATCTGTCCTGCTGTATAGCAGTGAATCAGGAAAAGTGAACGAGCAGAAATGAAAGTGCTTGCAGACAATGAGAATATAATTTTTGAGACGTGTGATGCGAGACCTTGGACTGTCTGAGCGCGTAACAGTTCTCGGTATCCGTGCCTGGAAAACGCCGTTGAAAGTACGCTAGCTTGTTTTTGACTCAAGCGTAGTCCATACACATGCTACTATTTCTTGTGCCCCAGAATGTTTTTTTTAGCGGGTGGATTAGCTTTCCTTATTACTCGTGTCCCTCGACATAAGCCGAAACCACTCTGACTTCAGAGGTACTTGTAGTAATGTACGTCCCCAAGTCAACGACGAGAAGTCAACATTTTGTCCAAATGATATTTGTAGGGGTTGAACCTGCTACCTCGGCATCAACACAACGGAAGTTTAAGAACGAGTGCTCTGATCCATTCGGCCATGCTGATCCCCACAGGTGAATGCATGTCTTATGCTCGAAAACAATCTCTCAAAGACGTGATTGATCACTGATCGTCTTGTTTTCCGTGTTGGTTTGTGGATCACGTTCAGTGCCGACATATATCTTTATAAGTGTTCCATCCCCCAACAACAGATGCCACAACGAGCATCTCAAAACAGTGCACTAACGCTGCAGCACCTATGGGGGGACAAAACGTGTGCATATCAGAATCACAATACAATAATTATACGTTGTTGTTGTGAGTAGGATTTCCAGTTTTTGTTTCAAATTGTGCCGGCTGCGGCTCCTTCGGTCTACATTTTTCAATGTCCTAGTGCCGAGGGATTGCTATCGAGTGTAACGTTCACAAGGTTACAAATTGCGTTGTAAAGTTTGTTTCATATCCTTTACAGGACGTCGCAGTCAACCCAAGCATTTTTGGCTGTGTGTGATTTCTTGGCAGATTTTAGGTTCAGTAGTTTGCCATTGATTTTTGAGCGACCGGCACTGATATCATTGTATCAAAACCAACGCAAGGCGGTACGCTGCATATCGCCCGCAGCTGTGTTTCAAACGCGGTATGCGGGATTACGAATTGCGTCCGTGCCACCCACACCACAGAGCCGGTATGCGTTATAAACAGGTAAAAAATATACAATATTCAATAATACATGGCTCCGTAAAACTAATTTTTGACATGGCAATTATAATTAGCTAAAGTAGACGGAGAATGTGATTTATACTATTTGTTCTTTGAAATTATTATTATTATTATTATTATTATTATTATTATTATTACTATTATTATTATTACTATTATTATTTTCTTTCTTTTAAGGGGGCATGTAGTCTCTAATGAGATGGTGTTCAGATGGTGTCTTTGGTTGTTTGTCGAAGATTGTTCAGAGCTGAGCGTTGGTTTTCATACAATGGTATCACTGCCGGTAGTTCAGATAGCATAGATGTTGTATGTTTTGTCGCTCGCTGTTAAGGTGTAAGCCAGACAATAATTCACCACAGCACATGACTAAGGCAAAGATCGAAAGCCCATTCCTCCTTGCTCTCCGGCCAATAACATGTAATGGCTCTTCGCATCACATACTTAATAGCAGCTGAGATCAAGTGTAGACTGGTTATGTTTCCTCCTTGGGTATGTTGGTCTTTTATTGTCAACAGACTTCAACACAATGTCCAGAGCGAACTCACATGGAGATAGTGACAAAGAAATAAAGAAGACATACAAATCATACGAATGAAGAAATCATTAACGAATGAAGAAAATACTAACGAATGAAGAAAATACTAACGAATGAAGAAAACACTAACGAATGAGCTGAGACAGATGTCAAATACCCCGAACACGTGAACAAAGCATCAAGAGAAAGACACTGTGACATGCTGGAGGATGAAATGACACCGTGATATGTTCTTCTTCTTCTTCTGCGTTCATCCGGAGTTTTTTATTTTCGGACGTGATTGCGTTGTGCCTGTTTACAGCAGAGCTGCGTTCTTGCGCCGTTAGGCCGACACATCCGACTTCTGCGGGCATTTGTTGACCTGGTTAACCTTCCAGGGGCTGTGATATGTTGAAGGCTGAAATGACACCTTGACATGTTGAAGGCTGAAATGAGACTGTGACATGTTGGAATTATGAAATGACACAGTGGCATGCTGGAAGATGAAAAGACACCGCATGTTGGACTATAAAATGAAAAGTTGGACTGGAAGCAAACCATCTTCCTTAATGCACCCCGAAAGCGAAAGTTGAAAAAGGGTTGAGTATTCATAGCACCCGACATTTATCGCGAAGATAACATACGTTTAATTATATTAATTAATAGAAAGGTATCGCCGCCATCTGGAATTATTATGTTCACACTTTCCATGAGTACATTTTTGAGTTAAACAACTTAAAAAATGCGAACAGGAAATAGTGGAATTTATTCCCTTCTGTCATCGTGTTTATCTTTTCCCGCTCGCGCTAATTAGCGCGTATTTTCACGAGGTTAAATCCAGCGGGAAACACATCGCTACTTACTTTATACGAGCAAGCTCATTGGCTGAAACATCTACCAGCTTTGGGAGTTAATTCGTACACCGGCATAAAACTCACGAACTAGTTTTATGGTTCGTAAATTGCAACGAACATCGTCAGCAGGAAATCGTGTCCAACAAGACGCTTTTTACCCGGTAGTTACCGGGTGTATCTGTTTACAAGCTATCTTCAATGAGCGCATCTCTTAGATGCCTTTACAACGCTTACCTTTTTATGTATTTCCGCGTACATTGCATATTTATATAAATGGGGGGAAACGCGTCGCTTTACTAGAAGATTAAACTATCTTCGCGGCTTATGATAAAGATATTAGCGCAAGCTGTGTTTTGGTGAGAATTGAACTAGAGGCGGGCGTAGAAGCAATTACAGATTTATACTAAAGTGCAAATGTTTTCGCGAAATTTGATCCTTCAACGTGAAATATTCA
Source organism: Cepaea hortensis (assembly GCA_963921405.1). Taxonomy (NCBI): domain Eukaryota; kingdom Metazoa; phylum Mollusca; class Gastropoda; order Stylommatophora; family Helicidae; genus Cepaea; species Cepaea hortensis. The sequence goes on along the minus strand of OY992879.1, from coordinate 87,408,203 downwards.
CTGAATTTATAGCTGGCTTTTTGGCGGAGTCATTTAAGTACCAGAAAGTAATTTAACATACAGAGAGTTACGACTTTGGAGTGATCATGAAAGGTCTGATGTCGAATCCATGGACTCTGGAGTAGGTTACAGGCGTTTAGAATCATTTAAGATTGTCTGAATGGTTGCTGTGAAGAAGATTGTCTCGTGATATCAATAGCAGCTGACGAGGCAAGCCTCAGTAGCTTATTGGCAAGAACACTTACTGTCGGTCTGGTGACCATGGGTTCGGACTCCCAAAGAGGCGGATCTCCCACATTAACTTGGGCTACCAGATTGACCCAGCCTATAAAGGGTGCCTGGGAATGTTTTCGGAAAATGGCGGTCGGCGTGATCTAGACAGCGTCAACCATTGCGTGCTGACTGGTCTAAAATTATGGGATTAGCACCATATATAGTCAAAGAAATTGATAAGAAGTTGAGATGATAATTTCATGCGCACGGTCTGACACTAGTGAGATGCCTGGGTTCATCGCCTGCTGAAGTGAGGGACAGATTGGCCACCTATACCTCCTTGCTCTCCGACCTATAACATGTGATGGCTCGTCACATCACAGAAAGAAACTGCTTCGGGACACATTATTTTTTTAAATCTATACAATACACCCACCCATACGTCCCGTGATTTGAAAAACCATCCTTTATTGTACATGGCACATGATTGATTGATTGATTGATTGTACATGATACGACCACTAACGTACACTTCCTTTTAAAATGTTGTCAATTCTTTGTATGTTATATAGTAAGTCAGTCAGTAAGTCAGTTTGTTCGTTAGTTAATTATTTAGTTAGTTAGTTAGTTATTTAGTTAGTTATTTAGTTAGTTAGTTATTTAGTTAGTTAGTTAGTTAGTTATTTAGTTAGTTATTTATTTAGTTATTTAGTTAGTTAGGTTAGTTAGTTAGTTAGTTAGTTAGCTAGCTAGCTAGCTAGTTAGTTAGTTAGTAAGTAAGTACGTTAGTTAGTTAGTTAGTTAGTTAGTTAGATAGTTAGTTAGTTAGTTAGTTAGTTAGTTAGTTAGTTAGTTAGTTATTTAGTTAGCTAGTTAGTTAGTTAGTTAGTTAGTTAGTAAGTAAGTAAGTTAGTTAGTTAGTTAGTAAGTTAGATAGTTAGTTAGTTAATTAGTTAGTAAGTTAGTTAGTTAGTTAGTTAGTTAGTTAGATAGTTAGTTAGTTAGCTAGTTAGTTAGTTAGTTAGTTAGTAAGTTAGATAGTTAAGTCGTTAGTTAGTTAGTAAGTTAGATAGTTAGTTAGTTAGCTAGTTAGTTAGTTAGTTAGTTAGTAAGTTAGATAGTTAGTTAGTAAGTTAGTTAGTTAGTTAGTTAGTAAGTTGGTTGGTTGGTTGGTTGGTTAGTTGACGTGATCCCTTGTTCTCCGGATGCACCTCTCGTGTTTGTCCGTGTCACCTCTTACTCCCATGTCTCTCATTCTTGACAGCGATGTTCTATATACTCGTATGTCACTTTCCTATTGATTACTTTTTTCTTGTTTTCACATCGTAAACTGCCGTATAATTAGACAGTAAAGGTTAAAGTAATTCTACCTTAATTACGAGTTGGCTTCGAAAGAAAACCTTAAAATCTTGTGGGAGAATATATTCTGAAAAAGAAAGTAAAAAACAAATGTATCATTTTTCGATGTAGTCACCACTGCGTTCAATGCAAGTCCTCCAGCGCCGATATAATGCTTGGATTTCTGTAGAAAAAAATTATATTGATCGCGTATGTAACCACTCATGCACCACCTGCTGTAAACGTCACGTAGGTCACACCGTTTTGAAATTTCCTACTCTCCTTACACACTTGCTGGACTGACAGGCATGCATCACCATACTGAACCTTCATTCGCCAATGAATTTATATATGTTCTACCCCTTCATTGATAAAAAAAAAAAAAAAAACTGATAACAGAACGCTGCTCCTCTTTGGTGCATGTCAGAAGTGAGGCGGCCATCTTTAAATTGTCCTATGACATTTCCGCGTTCGTCTGCACCGTGGTGTCATGTGCTTAACCCTCTTGACACAATATTAACAGATTACAAGACAATGTCGTGGTTATTGTAATTTCTGTCACACTTTTAACGTTTTCACGTGAAGCACCCTCGTATTAAGACATTAACATGTTACATCACTCAATCAATTATTTCGTAAACAAAAATTACAAATTCGGACTCGTTCAACCTGCTTCTTCAGCGTTGGCTAGAATTGAGATCCGTAGTTTTGTGGGTTTTGATCCTGTTCCTATTTGTGCTCTCTTTCGAGTGAGTCCTAACTCGGACTGGTTATTTTGGTCCCGCTCTGTTTGATGGGAAAGGTTTGTTCCTTGTGCTGGCTGGTTATGTCATTATTGCGTTATGTTAGTCCTGTTAAAGACTGGTAATCAGTCAGACCTACCGGGTTCCACAGCCTTCCAGTTGTTGGTTCCTTTCTCAAGTAGAACTCACAAGTGCTGGTTGTTTCTTGAGTTGTCCTAACCAGGACTGGTTATATTTTGTAGGTCCTGTCTAGGTCTGCTTATATTTTTGGGTCCTCTCTAGAATGGGTTATACTTTCTGTGGTACATTTTAAATATATTGTGTAATGTTTAAGTAGTCCCCCACTTCACCAGGCTCCCAAAATGCCCACTAGCCATCGGGCAAGGGGACACCCCAGGCATTCCGCCACTGCTGGAGTTCATTCCGAAAAAGAAAACGTAATATTCTTTACACCGACATGCTGATTGTGGGTTACCGCCCTTAGCAAATTCTGTAACATTCTCTTACACGTGTTCTTCATTCTTTCGATAACCAGAAGATGATCTCTGATTTATAACATTCCTACGTGTAGAATGTTATCGGGATGCCTATTCGTGTGAAACATAAGAATGTTATCATTATTTTATGGGCAGTAAATATTAACCGTTGATAATATGTTTGGTTCCTTCTCTTTTGAGTGTTGAAATAATTGGCTTGTCTAAGGAAAGAGTTGACTCTTGTGGCTTGGGGGGGGGGGGGGGGGTAATGAACGCGGTTTCACAATCCTGGAATAGTGAGTTCGAAGTCGGCCGCAATTGATTTGGGAACAGATCGCACTGCGTTGATCTTCACACTTGTATGAGCGTGGGCTGGTTAGAAAGCAATGGTAAACTAAAAAAAAAAAATTGTGTTGCGTATCCCTTACGGGACGTTGCAGTCAACACCAGCATTTTCAGCTGCTGTTGATGTACTAGGCAAGTGTTACGTTCAGTAGTTTGCCATTGCTTTCTGAACAACCGGCCTCTATACCTTTTTCGAAAAAACCAGCACCGCCGTGTTTCGAACCCGGGTATACGGGCTCACAAACCGCGTTCGCAAGCCCTTCAGCCACAGAGTACTGAACGTAAAATTGCCCAGAAAATCTCAAACAGGCGATAAATGATGCGCGTGATTGGGACGTCCTGTTGAAGATATGCTGCTACGGGAAGAATCTTTATGTGTTGGTTTTCTTCAATGCAGCTTTATAGCAGTGTCCTACTTTTGCTTGTTTGTTGTTAATTTCACTGTTTACTCTATATGGTTTAGACTTGCTTTCTTGGCTTATTTTTATTTAAAGAATTTGAAACTTAAACTATTTCAAAACATCGCACATGTTAATTTATCTATTTCTGCCTATAGCAGTTGTTTCTTAATTTTTTGTCCAAATTAATTGTTATTTTATCCTATAGAGGTCAAGATGTTAAGGACATCAAGTTTCATGAACGAGTCGAAACGATTTCACAATTAAACACACAATCATGTAGGATCAAATGTTCTTAAATATGTCTCCTTTTTCATCCACTAAAAGTCACTGTTTTGATGAGTTCTTTCAGCCCCAAGGAACGCGGCTTGGGGCATGTTGGGTGTATAGTGGTAGCTTCCACATTTGAGGCATTGTGGGTATATGGTGCTTTCCTCTTTATGTGAGACGTGTTGAATATAAGGCGTACTGGGGATGTGCCATATCCTCCATATTTGAGGCGTATTGAGTATATACTCCTAGCCTCCATATTTGAGGCGTGTTGAGTATAAACTACTAGCCTCTATATTTGAGGCTTTTGAGTATACACTACTAACCTACATATTTGATGCGTGTTGAGTATACACTACTAACCTACATATTTGAGACGTATTGAGTATACACTACTAACCTAAATATTTGAGGCGTATTGAGTATACACTACTAACTTACATATTTGGGGCGTTTTTGGGTATAATGTGATAGCCTCCATACTTTTGAAGACCAATGACCTCTCAAAGGGTGATACGGTCACTGTCACACAGGCCGCTGCTACCGTACGTTACTCAATAAAACCTGTCACTGAATGTTAGGAAGAGAGTACTCAGCTGTTATATGCAATATTTCTGCTATATGGGAGTGAATCACGGAGCGCCAACGAACATATTAGGAATTACTTGCAAGCTAGGGAAATGTGGTTTCTGAGCAGCTGTACGTTACGAATAACTTGGACTGCCCGCTTGACTAATAAGGTGTGACTGGAAAAGGATAATGGAATTATAACATTATATACAAATATAATAAAGAGACAGTATTTCTTGGTCATGTAATGAGAATCGCAGCATTTGAAAACAGCGTGACAAAAGGAAAGATAAGTGGGAGAAGAGACAAAGGGTGACCGAATGAAATAATGCTGGACGGATTGAGAAGGGGCATGGAGAAATGTCAACAACAGAGTTGGCCAACAACACCACTAGCCGAGATCTGAGGAAATGAATGACAGCCTACGCCAGTTGGTGCGGCACATGAAGACGATTATTATGTTTATTAGTTTCCAGTGTCTTGAATTTCCTTAGGTTTTATTTTTTTTTAAAAATACCTCACTAAAATCTGGTCACTCCCCCCCCCCCCCCCCAAAAGAAAAACAAACAAAACAAAAAAACTCTCCTCCCCCACAGCGAGCACATTTGTTAAAACAGCATGTTTCTTCAATTGTAAGAAAATATACGCTAAGTTTAAGATTTCCTAACTTACTGAAATATGATTCGCCTCCTAGGGTCACGGGATTTCAGCATTTGTGGAATGTTTCGTTTCTGTAAAAATGTGACTGGCAACAAAACGAGAAAAGAATCAAACATATTGTATTGCAGTTTTAGTTGAAATCTCGTGGCCTAATGGATAACCTCTTTTGCTCTGAAATGCCTGGTGCACTGAAGGCAAGGAAGGGGTGGGAGGGCGCTGAGGTTTCTCAGGTGCACGTTGGTGCAGACGCAAAAATCAGTCCAGTATTGACTACGCTGAAGTTCAAAGCGTGCGAACGAGTGAAAAAACAATATTCTTATAGTCCATGCCGTGTGACGTTGGTGATCTTGTCTGTTCATAGCCCTGTGTCTCGTATGCTGTCACTCATCTCTGATACTGATGTTCCCCCATACCATGATGTCAAACTGTCCAGCATCTTCTCTCTTGGTCATCTTCTCGTCCTCCCCAATTTTCTCGCTGTGACGACAGTTCCAGTTTACTCCTTCTCCAGACATGCTCAAAGAATGTCAACTGTCTTCTTCTGATGCTATTATTATGTAAACTTCCTCGGGTGAGACATTTTTGGGTAGTAGTGGCACCTTGCCGTCTCTATAGACGAAAGTATGTGGATTGGAACTAAAACTCCATCGTAGAACACCTGAACTAGATTCAGATAACATGTGTTGAACAGGGAGCATGACCCCTCTCTCGACCTTGCCTTGTTTTCTCCAGAGGAAAGGATAACCAGTACGTCTGGAACAAGGTAGGCTGCAGATGCTACCGGCTCAGCATCACACCTCCATGCAGCAGAAGGTGAGTAACGTCCAGGCTCTCACATCCGAGGGATTTTGACTTTGAGACGTTCAGCCATATCCATCAGCTGAGAACCGTAGACAAAGTGTCTGTCAAAGTACCTCAGAGACCTGCTGCGGATAAAGGTACGCCTGGCACGAAATTCACACCGTCTCCGTGGGATATTCAAGGGCCGATGGGAGTGCACCGAACACCACAAGAGCCGCGGTGCTTTACGGCATTTTTGGATATTTATTATATTTAATATATCTATGATATATCTGTATAGACCAATGGACACGCGTTGAGTTAAGTAGTCAATCTGTAGCCGGCCGCCTTTACTTACCATGACAATTTCTGGTACACATTTTAAACTGGGTCGACATGGGGTTCTAGGTCAACAATAAACATCCGCTACAATGAGTATTCATTCAAACATATGACTGCCGGGAACGAACGTACAAAAGAACAAACGTCCTATATTTTCATAGGTTCGCAAATTGTGCACGCAGGCCCGTCTTACATTCAGCCTATGCAAGCACTCGTAGATGGCACATAAATTATATGTTATTCATTATGTATATGTAACTGTGAAACTGGTAAAATGACAGCTAATCACATTGATACATGAGACCTATTTCGGCCTACACCCGCTCTGTCTGAGGACACGCTACGGAGATGTCAAGAAGCTCAAGTTGGCCGCAGCTTTCTTTGGACTTGTCCATACTGACGTCTGAAGTAGCACGAACAAGAAGGCAAAGAAATAATAGTGTTAACGCTGTACTGCTGGGGGAATTTATAGTGTTAATGCTGTACTGCTGGGGGAATTAATAGTGTTAATGCTGTACTGCTAGAGGAACTGCTGGACTATTAGTTTCGTTGCTGTACTGCTAGGACAAGTACTTGACTATTAGTGTTGATGTTGTATTGTTAGTACAGCTATCGCTTGGGTAGTAAGAAAGGATACATAATCTTCGCAGATGAGGACCCCCCCCCCCCCAAAAAAAAAAAAAACGCAGAACCCTTGTGCAAGCAATGTACGCTAAAACAATTACAGTAGTTGGAAATAGCAAAGAGTAGGCCATACGGCGCCGGCATGGTAAAATTATTAGGAAATGAGTAGATTCAGCCCGTTGTTTTTGATGGGATCTGCCTAGATCAGTGGTTCTCAACCCTTTTTAGCCTGTACCCCCCTTCACCATATTTTCAGAACGTCATTCCCCCCCCTTCCTATAAAAAATTTGGCCCATGCCCCCCCCCCCCCTTTTCACCGTATTTTCAGAACGTCATTCCCCCCTCCCCCCTCCCCCCTTCATATTTCCTATCTAAAAATCCCCCCACCCCTATACAGTATACGTAAAAATGTAAGGTAAATTTAATAGCACATACTAAAACAAGTCTAGACATCCACATAAAACATGATTTGTGGGTCTACTGACTTTATAAAATGAATTTTAGAAGGATGAGACGTACTTAACTGTAAAGTATGAAGGGAAAAACAATATCAAGTAATCGGTTCTTGTATTAACGCGATCTTGAAATGGTCTTCATCCTCCCCCCCCCCCCCCCGAAACCCTAAAATTTCCCCCCCCCCCCCCGGGGGGGGGGATTCCCCACCGGCTGAGAACCACTGGCCTAAATGAAGCAAATCTTAGACAAATACATGCCAAAGTCGGGCAGACTGACATCTAGGTGCATAAATAGGTTTGACGCACAATTCCTGGAAGAAGAAAAAAAAAAACAGAAGAAGAAGAAAGAAGAAGAAGAAGAAGAAGAAGAAGAAGAAGAAGAAGAAGAAGAAGAAGAAGAAGAAGAAGAAGAAGAAGAAGAAGAAGAAGAAGAAGAAGAAATAACGACATCATAATCTCAAGTTAAAGGTGGACGGTATATCCGGTGCCCCTCCGCTACACAACTACCTTCTATCCCCTCTTTATAGTTTACAAATGTCTGCTCATCCGTCACTCAGAAATGTTAGCAACTAATCAAGTACTGCCTACGTCAAGAAACCTCTTTCTTGAGTTCACTCATCATGCATGCTTCAGCATACCAAACTGCTCACCATGCGCGTTAAAACGAAGATATTTAACACACCGTGACATCCATTGTTCCGAACCAGCCCTCAGAAAGCAATTATGAACCCAACTTGTCTAGATTGATATAGATAAATATGTTAACCCCACCGAGCACTCAAACACAACGATTCACCTGGAGCATAAACATTTTAACGACATGAATTGTTTCTCTTCTACAGGGCGGGTTCACGCTGTATGTGACGGCGGGCTGGGGTTGTCACGCTCAAGAATCGACAGGTAATGATCAGTTAAAAAAGGGGTCTAACAGCTTCAGATGCCAAACAGAATGTTGGTTTCAACCAAATAAAAATAGATGGCAAATTATGGGAAATAGGGGTGTGTCACATTGAAAATTTGCTAATATGGTAGTAGACATGTTGTTTTATAACGAAATGACAACATTTTGGCGATATAAGCCTTATGAATATACAGAAAGTCGTTCAAGACGATTAATTATTCCATGGCACTTAATCAGTAAAAATGCAAGAGGACAGTCTCCATTGCACCGGGTTTTTGCCAAATGGCTCTGTCTTTTCCCGCAGAGATGCCTGCCGAAAGCGTCGTACAAAGCACGGACTCCGTAGCTCCATCGAGACCTCCAGACGTCTCGGAGAAAATTGCACTCGTGAACAGAACGACGTAGCCCGGATTCGAACCCACAATCTTTGGAACACGAAGCAGGCAGCGTAAATACTTCGCCACGAAGACTCCCAGATAATGTTCAGTATAATTATGATTGTTCAGTATAATCATGAATGTTCAATATAATCATGAATGTTCAGTGTAATCATGAATGTTAAGTATAATCATGAATGTTCAGTATAATCATGAATGTTCAATATAATCATAAATGTTCAGTATAATCATGAATGTTCAGTATAATCATGAATGTTCAGTATAATCATGAATGTTCAGCATAATCATGAATGGATTAGACACGGTCCAACTTCACGGCAACGAATCGCCCCATTATGCCCCGTTCCTGTGCCAGTGAATTTCACACAAAATGCTCTTCACTGCCCCATATGAAAAGTGGAACAGACAGGAGTCTCGAAAAATACAGTTCATCGTCGATGGAAGCGGCAGTCACTAGAAAACCAGCAGCCACACATTATTGCAAAAGGCAGCCCAGTTAGTTAAGCTGGCAGCCATTTTTCTGAACATGCAGTTCACGCTACAAACAACCGCGGACAGATGTAGAAACACTCCACGCGAAATTCAGTATGAATGTTCAGTATAATCATGAATGTTAAGTATAATTATGAATGTTCAGTATAATCATAAAGATCAGTGTAATCTTGAATGCTCAGTATAATCATGAATGTTCAGTGTAATCACGATTGTTTTGTTTGCATATTTGTGAAATACTTTAGGGGTAGGTCTTAGTATATGCCAGTGACTTGAAAGTGAAGTGAATTGCATGTTCTTTAAGCGTCAACCTCAGATGTTTGTGATTTACTGGGTAATCTTATTTAAGTAGTTTACCATTGCTTTCTTAACGACCGACGCTTTATATCATCGAAATCAACACAAATCGGTTTGCTTCCAAATCACCGGCAGCTGACTGTGAATCATTGACTCGCCATGACGAGGAATTAAGAAACTGCGCGTGTCATTATCCCGTAAGCCTAAGCGCTGGTGAAGCCACTAGAAAAAGCACGAACATTCAGCTGAAATATTTCAGTCTGCTTTAGAAGGCAATAGCAAACTATTGAACGTAAACTTGTAAAGAAATCACAAATAGCCAAACAATGATGGGGTTGAGTTCGGCGTCCTGTAAATGACATGCAACTAACTTAACTTACCTTAACTTAACTTCAATAAAGTAAGTAAGTAGAGCATCCTTTTCACGCAATGACGTTTATTGGGTAAATGGTGCTAATCCCATATTTTAGAACAATCGGAAGCTGACGATGTGGTCAGTATCACTCCGGCCTCCTGTACTTTTCAGAAAATGTCCTGGTGCCACTTCTGTGGCTGGGTCGATCTGAGCATATTAATAACTGTCTTTACGTATCTGTGAATTCAAATATCTTGGAAGTATGATCACAAAAGATGGCAGATTGGACAGAGAAATTGAAATCCGATGTCAAAAAGCTAGTGCACTTACATATCAACTATCACCCTTACTGAAACATCCAAACATACCCATGCCCGCAACGCGACAGATAATAAACAGCATATTCGCACCAACCCTATGCTACTAATCTCAAACCTGGACTTTTATCAAAATTACACCTTCACAAAATCAACACCTGCGAAATGAGATGCCCGAGGAGAGCTGCCAACTTAACAATCCGAGATCGAGAAATAAATAAATGCTATTATCAGACAGACTGTGGGATCAACACCTTCTGCCACATTTATTGAAAGACAGAAGATCAAGTGGTTTGGCCATGTCGTTAGAATGCAACATCAGCAACTACCATCACTGGCCCTACATCAAAGATCATCTGCGACGAGACCACGAGGACGTCCAAGAAGAAAATGGATTGACGACATCAGAAACATTGTACAACCACACGGAATGACACTATCCAGTGCCGCCCACCGGGCGCTGGAACGCAAATTATTCCTGCCCACGACGCTTGACGGCAGAAGTGGAAGATGATGATGATGATGATGATGATGATGATGTGTTTGAGAGTGCTGGAATGCTATATAGAATCTGTTCTGCTTCATGGCAGTGAGTCTTGGAATATAAATGAACAAATTTGGAAGACTTTGGAAGCAACGGAGATGTGGTTCCTGAGACAAATGTTGCGAATTCCTTGGACTGCCAGAGTAACTAACAACGATTGCCTGAAAGGGGCTAGTGAAAATAGAACATTATATACACCAATAAGAAAGAGACAAAGCGCTTTATTTGCTAATGTGATGAGAATAGAGGCGTTGGAGAGCATAATGACAGATGAAAAGATCAAGGGGAAGAGAGGTAGAGGCCGACCAAGATAAATGATGCTGGACGGACTCAGACAGTGACATGGAGGACTATTATTAGCAGAGTTGATCCTGAACATCAAAACCCGAGATCTGTGGAGGGACATGAAGGCCTACGCCAGCTGGCAGAGCACTTTAGGGATCTTGTGTGCGCTATATCCAATGCGCTTTGTAAGTTGGTCTTCATTTCTCTAAAGTTGCTCATGATACCCCATCACTGCGTCTTTTCCGTGATCTTCCCCTTGCTCTGCATCCATTGTAATTCCTTAATATGACTGATTGTGACAGATGGTACCAGGACATTTATGTGAGGTAAACACAACATTTACTTTATTGTTTTTTAATGAACAACATTACATGTTACTAGTATTAGTATAAGTAAACAATTACAGTGCCACCGCGATACTGAAAATATAGTAAATCATAAAACAAAATAATCTGAAGCAAGGGGAGTGCAAAATATCTCAGGCATGCTGATTAAAAGGCATAGGAAGTGATCCGAAGGTACTGGCGTAACTTGGCCTAGGTGTAAAGGTAAGATAACAGGTAAAAGAAATGAAACGAAGTTGAAGGAAGCAGCTAATAAATCAAGGTAGAGAAGACATGAGCCGATAGCAACAACAATTGCAGTGATACCGCGCTGTGGAGCATAGAAATGTCAGATGATTGTGTTCAAGAGATTGATATATCTGGCGCGTAACGCTATTGACCTAATTGTTTGAACTGGCATTGTCTCTACCTGTTGGTTCCTTCTCAGGTGAAATCCAGGTAACCGAGTGGAGTAGAACACGAGGGAGGCTCGTGTAGAGAACGCAAAAATGTTATAGAAAGATAATTAAACAAAATAATAAATTGTTCCGAATCAGTTTCCTGCTATGAGTCTGTCACGAGATAGCGCCGTCACATTTTGTAGGCCAGAGTGTACTGAGAGATGGGTGGTCAGTCTTTCCTTCACTTTCACAGGCGACGAGCCCAGGCGCGGAACCCGCGTCCGACCGTGCACATGACATTATCAGCGCAGTTCATCTAGTGAAACACTGAATAATTTCAAGTACGACAATGATGGTCCTTTAACTCAGTCAGTCAATCAGTCAATCATTTAATCAATCAATCATTTAATCAATCAATCAATCTAGCTGTGAGTTCAAGTGGATGATAGACTTGACTAAAGAAGACACCCTGTTTTGGGTTTCTAGTTGGCCTTGCGTCGAAGTGTATGTATTCGAATAGCGAGCTTTGTTGTCACTTGAGGCGGCAGATTCGAATCCTGATGCAGTCACTATGACTTTAAATGTTGATGTTGTCTAGTGTCTTAAATCTATATTTCTTTCTTCTACTGATATGAGTGCCGATTAATACCCGTTAGGTTATTTAAGAAGAATGTCCAAATCAAACCAAAGGTAACATCGCAATTAACTCTAAGGCAATTATACATTAAGATAATCATCACATGTTTGTGTAATGGCCAGGAAGTTACGCCGACAGTAGCATGAGCCCCGTCGGCGGAGAATCCGATACCTGCACCCAACGTTCGCTACGCGAGAAAATAAAAGACCTAATATTCCCCCGTGCACTCAGGTCTTTAAAAATGCGATGGTCTTGGAACTTCGCTTACCCACTTCAGGTGTTTGCTACGGGACATTTTTGTGTTAGTTAGGTAGTTAGTAAGTTTGCTGAGGTCCCAACATCAAAGGGTCGCCCAATATGCTTCGCTTCTGTGCCAGTGAATATCACACAAAATGCTCCTCACCGCCCAATGTAAAAAAGTGGAACAGACAGGAGTCTCGACAAACCAAAATCCCTTCATATATACAATGCATAAAACCGCTGCTAGAATGCCATCACAAAATTTCCGCCATGCAAAATACAGTTCATCGTCGATGGAAGCGGCAGTCACTAGAAGATCAGCTGCCACACATTATTGCATAAGGCAAGCGTGTTAGGTTACGTTGATAATGCCATTAGTCCCGTCGGACGAGGGTTTGATCCTTGCACTCGTCGTCTTCTACTGGAGGGAAAGACTGGTCACCTTTTCATCTGTGCACTGAAGCCTAAAAATGTGATGGTTCTAGCGCACGACATACCCACAGTAGATTCCAGAACCAGGATGTGTTTCCCGTTTTTCGTTTGTAACAAACAAAACATAATAGTAATAATAATTACAATTACAATTACAGCAGAAACGTTATACATTTTATTACTGTTGCCTCGTGCCTCCACAGATGCTGCATCAATCTCTAGCGTGACTATAGCTGATTACATCCTCCCGTCCTCACAATGGGCAACATTTAAACACCTCCCATCATTACCTCAACACGGTGAACTGACCAACCACTCGCAGACTTCTCCTTATACAGAGGGAGTGCCTGAAACAAGAAACGTTGGCAGCAAGATCGTTGGTCGTGACAGTCTTACCAGCAGCAGCAACTCTCTGGGGATCATGCATAAAATGTTCCACATAAACAGCTCAAGACATGTTAACAAAGAAGTAAATCCCCTAGATAAGGATGTACCTGAATCTTCAAAGAAAGCAAACTCCATTGCCAATGAATATGACAACGGAAACTCGCACACAACGTCTTCGGGAACAAAGATCTTGTCGAAAAAACTGGGAATGTCCAGGAGAACTATCCATCAGGAACCAGAGTCACTTGTGGAGGTTGTTACCTCTTTCTCAGATATCGAAGCTGGCAGTTCAGTCGATCTTCATCATTTAGCAGACCCACCTGTTGTCAGAACGCAAGGAAGCTACATGGAAGTGGCTATTCGTGTCGCCTGCACTGAAAACTACTATGGACCTAGGTAAAGCGATACATCTGGTATTTTATTGTATATAACTGTGTGTATTTGTGTATGTCTGTTTATGTGTATCTTTGTCTTTTAGTTAATATCTCACCTTTCTGTTTCTGTTTTTGTTGCTGTCAGATCATTTAGTTTATAAGATGAACAGGAGTAGGATTCATATGAAAACCTTAAAAGTGCGATAGAAATTACAATAACCATGCCATTGTCTTGTAACCTGTCAATATTGTTGTTATTGATGCACGTGACACCACGGTGAAATCATAAAGACAGTTTGAAGATGGCCGACCCACTTTTGACATGCACCAAAGAGGAGCATCGTTCTATTATCCGCTTTGTGATCAGTAATGGTGTGAAACCTGTAGAGATTCATCGTCGAATGAAGATTCAGTATGGTGATGCATGCCTGGCAGTCCAGCAAGTGTATGAGTGGTGTAGGAAGTTTTAAAACGGCGTGACTTCTGTGACAGACTGTTCACCACCTCGCCAGGCACACCAAGTAGAGACCTCAGAGTCGATTTTACTTCAGGAATCCAAGAACTTTATCGGTGCTGGAGTACTTGCATTGAATGCAGTTATGACTACATCTTATAATGATACATTTGTCCTCTACTTTTTCAGAATGTATTCAGCCTCCCCCTTCTCTCTCTCTCTCCCCCCCCCCCCCAAAAAAAAAAAAACAAAAAAAAAACAAAAACAAACAAACAAACAAACAAACAAACCATAATTAGGTTTTCATTTGAGTCCCTCACATATAATGTGATGGCACGGTAGGAGACTAGTCTTGTATCAGTTTCAGAGCTAGGGTCTATTAAGATAACTATATAGGCAAACAGACAGACTGAGATTGTACGAACAAACGAACAAAGGAAGATTATGTCATCTTTTGATATTTAAGGGCAATGTCACCCTGTTTACGGGCTGTTGAACTAAACGTCATGACATCCATATTTCAATATGACATTTTGTTTTTTAAAGTTGCGTATCCCGTGCAGGACGTTGCAGTCAACAACAGCATTTTTAGCTGCTATTGATGTTCATGGTAAGATTATGCTCAGTTGTGTGCCATTGCTTTCTGAACGACCGGCTCACATACCCCGTAAGGAACTAACGCGACGCGATCCGCTGCCGAATCTCGAGCAGCTGTGTTCCTCACGTGGATATACGGGATTACGGAAAAAGTCGTTAACACCTTCGCCAGGGAGGCCGGCTCAATATGAAATACATATGGTCTATGTATATTATGTCATGTCAGCTTAGTTTGAAAGCTGTTATGAAGTTGTTAGAGCTTGTGAGTAAATCAACACCTTTGCTCATATACGTATTTTGTTTTAGATATTCTGGTGCTAGTTTCACCTTCCTTTCCACACCCATGAACAATCTTCATGTGCTATAAATATTGTATTATGGATATATGCATTTTGCGAGTCCTTTGCATAAACACCAACTTGATTTTCTTGGCAAGTTTACGTTCAGTAGTCTGCCATTGCTTTTTGAGCGAAAAGTCAACGGTTGCGTCCAACTTAATGCCGGTGTCGAGATTACACTCCCTCCCTGCTGTGTTACCCCACAATCAGCGTACCAGAAACGTAAGAGCGAGAGCTCTTATCTTTTCGATCATGTCATATTCTGAAAATATACATAGCCATTCCAACGCTTCTTTATTAGATGCACATTTCAATGAGCTGAGACAAATAACGATTATATCTTTACGATGTACAGTCACATATGCAGCTTCAATGTGCTCATACTTTTTTGTTAAACCTAATTGGCGTATACCATCCTTTGGTTTATTATTTAACACACACACACACACACACACACACACACGCACGCACGCACGCACGCACACACACAAACACACACACACACAGAGCTACTTTGCCACACGTTCAACCCACTCCGCCGCATCTTTCACCCGCTTTGCAGGATCCATAAACTACTCCACTAGATCCATAAATCCTTCTACTGCAACTATAAACCATTCCGCCGCATCTATAAACCATTATTACGCATCTATAAACCACACCATAACGCATCTAAATAGTTTTTCCGTATGTCTAATCTACACTACTACACATCTAAACCATTCTGTAAGATACTTAATCTATACTACTACACATCTAAACCATTCTGTAAGATACTTAATCTATACTACTACACATCTAAACCATTCTGTCACAGATCTAATCTACACTACTACACCTCTAAACCATTCTGTCGCATATCTAATCTACGCTACTACACCTCTAAACCATTCTGTCACAGATCTAATCTACGCTACTACACCTCTAAACCATTCTGTCACAGATCTTATCTACGCTACTACACATCTAAACCATTCTGTCACAGATCTAATCTACGCTACTACACCTCTAAGCCATTCTATCGCAGATCTAATCTACACTACTACACCTCTAAACCATTCTGTCACAGATCTAATCTACGCTACTACACCTCTAAACCATTCTGTCACAGATCTAATCTACGCTACTACACATCTAAACCATTCTGTCACAGATCTAATCTACACTACTACACCTCTAAACCATTCTGTCACAGATCTATTCTACGCTACTACACATCTAAACCATTCTGTCACAGATCTAATCTACACTACTACACCTCTAAACCATTCTGTCACAGATCTAATCTACGCTACTACACCTCTAAACCATTCTGTCACAGATCTAATCTACGCTACTACACCTCTAAACCATTCTATCACAGATCTAATCTACACTACTACACCTCTAAACCATTCTGTCACAGATCTAATCTACGCTACTACACCTCTAAACCATTCTGTCACAGATCTAATCTACGCTACTACACCTCTAAACCATTCTATCACAGATCTAATCTACACTACTACACCTCTAAACCATTCTGTCACAGATCTAATCTACACTACTACACCTCTAAACCATTCTGTCACAGATCTAATCTACGCTACTACACCTCTAAACCATTCTATCACAGATCTAATCTACGCTACTACACCTCTAAACCATTCTGTCACAGATCTAATCTACACTACTACACCTCTAAACCATTCTGTCACAGATCTAATCTACACTACTACACCTCTAAACCATTCTGTCACAGATCTAATCTACGCTACTACACCTCTAAACCATTCTGTCACAGATCTAATCTACGCTACTACACCTCTAAACCATTCTGTCACAGATCTAATCTACGCTACTACACCTCTAAACCATTCTGTCACAGATCTAATCTACGCTACTACACATCTAAACCATTCTGTCACAGATCTAATCTACGCTACTACACCTCTAAACCATTCTGTCACAGATCTAATCTACACTACTACACCTCTAAATCATTCTGTCACAGATCTAATCTACACTACTACACCTCTAAACCATTCTGTCACAGATCTAATCGACGCTACTACACCTCTAAACCATTCTATCGCAGATCTAATCTACGCTACTATACCTCTAAACCATTCTTTCGCTACTACTACACATCTAAACCATTCTGTCACAGATCTAATCTACGCTACTACACATCTAAACCATTCTGTCACAGATCTAATCTACGCTACTATACCTCTAAGCCATTCTTTCGCTACTACTACACATCTAAACCATTCTGTCGCAGATCTAATCTACGCTACTACACATCTAAACCATTCTGTCGCAGATCTAATATACACTACTACACCTCTAAGCCATTCTGTCGCAGATCTAATATACACTACTACACCTCTAAGCCATTCTGTCACAGATCTAATCTATGCTACTACACCTCTAAGCCATTCTGTCGCAGATCTAATCTACACTACTACACCTCTAAACCATTCTATCGCAGATCTAATCTACGCTACTACACCTCTAAACCGTTCTGTTGCAGAACTAATCTATGCTCCTACACCTCTAAACCATTCTATCGCAGATCTAATCTACGCTACTACACCTCTAAACCGTTCTGTTGCAGAACTAATCTATGCTCCTACACCTCTAAATCATTCTATCGCAGATTAAGCAACACTACCGCCTCTATATCTAGGCCACTCTAATGCATCTCTAAATCATAATGTCGCAGAACTTAGTAATACAGTCGTACCACTAAACCATCTTGCCAAGCCTCTAAACCATTCTGTCGACGATCCATACTACTCTGCTGAACCTTATAGCTATCCAGCCACTCCTCTAAGCTAAGTAAACTTTGATTTGTTTATAATGCGAATTGAAATTGAAAATTGATCTGTGTACAAATCGACAGTGAAATGCGCACATGGCAATAGAATAGATCGCCAAGAAACAGTGTTGGAACTCTTCGCTGGCTGCTGAGGATGGATACGGAGCGTTTATGGGAATGCCCCGAATGCTGTGCTGTCGGTTACTAAATCACTCAATCAATCAATCAATCTCTAAACTATCATGCCGAACCTCTAAACTATCCAACCACACCTCTAAGGTATCCAACCACACCTCTAAACTATCCAACCAAACCTCTAAACTATCCAACCACACCTCTAAACTATCCAACCACACCTCTAAACTATCCAACCACACCTCTAAACTATCCAAATACACATCTAAACTATCCAACCACACCTCTAAACTATCCAACCACACCTCTAAGGTATCCAACCACACCTCTAAACTATCCAACCACACCTATAACGTATCCAACCACACCTCTAAACTATCCAACCACACCTCTAAACTATCCAACCACACCTCTAAACTATCCAACCACACCTCTAAGGTATCCAACCACACCTCTAAACTATCCAACCACACCTCTAAACTATCCAACCACACCTCTAAACTATCCAACCACACCTCTAAGGTATCCAACCACACCTCTAAACTATCCAACCACACCTCTAAACTATCCAACCACACCTCTAAGGTATCCAACCACACCTCTAAACTATCCAACCACACCTCTAAGGTATCCAACCACACCTCTAAACTATCCAACCACACCTCTAAACTATCCAACCACACCTCTAAACTATCCAACCACACCTCTAAACTATCCAACCACACCTCTAAACTATCCAACCACACCTCTAAGGTATCCAACCACACCTCTAAACTATCCAACCACACCTCTAAAATATCCAACCACACCTCTAAACTATCCAACCACACATCTAAACTATCCAACCACACCTCTAAACTATCCAACCACACCTCTAAGGTATCCAACCACACCTCTAAACTATCCAACCACACCTCTAAACTATCCAACTACACCTCTAAGGTATCCAACCACACATCTAAACTATCCAACCACACCTCTAAACTATCCAACCACACATCTAAACTATCCAACCACACCTCTAAGGTATCCAACCACACATCTAAACTATCCAACCACACCTCTAAACTATCCAACCACACCTCTAAACTATCCAACCACACCTCTAAACTATCCAACCACACCTCTAAACTATCCAACCACACCTCTAAGCTGTCCAACCACACCTCTAAACTATCCAACCACACATCTAAGCTATCCAACCACACCTCTAAGCTATCCAACCACACCTCTAAGCTATCCAACCACACCTCTAAGCCATCCAACCACACCTCTAAGCTGTCCAACCACACCTCTAAACTATCCAACCACACATCTAAGCTATCCAACCACACCTCTAAGCTATCCAACCACACCTCTAAGCTGTCCAACCACACCTCTAAGGTATCCAACCAAACCTCTAAGCTATCTAACCACACATCTAAGCTATCCAACCACACCTCTAAACTATCCAACCACACCTCTAAACTATCCAACCACACCTCTAAACTATCCAACTACACCTCTAAGCTATCCAACCACACCTCTAAGCTGTCCAACCACACCTCTAAGCTATCCAACCACACCTCTAAGCTGTCCAACCACACCTCTAAGCTATCCAACCACACCTCTAAGCTGTCCAACCACATCTATACACGATCCAAACACACCTCTAAGCTATCAAACCATACCTCCAAACTATACAACCATATCTTTAAGCTAGCCAACCACACACAACCCTAAGCTATCCAACCGCACCTCTAAGCTATCCAGCCACACCTCTATTGTCTACAATACAAACCTAACCCACGCCGCTGCTGCAGCTTTTGAAACTCAAACAACGGTTTATTAAATTCACGTTAAAAAAAACCACGAGGATTTACTTATCTCTTGCGATCTACATCCACCATTCACATGTTCACAAGGCGTTGAAGTAAACTTTGATTTGTTTATAATGCGAACTGAAATGCCCACGGATCTGTGTACAAATCGACAGTGAAATGCGCATATGGCAATAGAATATATCGCCAAGAAACAGACAGAATAAAAAGACTAAATAAATGTAAGAGAAGTTTGATTCCACATTGGATAATTGGATCAGTAGTTGAGCAGTGGGTGGATGTGGTTCTGGTGTATGGTTTCTGCTGTTGTGTTGAGTGATTTTAATTTCTCATTCCTGCACTATTTCAAACTGGAGAATGCCATTGGAACATGCCGGCTGCTGTGTCACGTGGTTTAAGGAGTTTTTAATTACGGCCAACATACATACAGATAATCGGACTTCTAGTGTAGACAGCTATTATTAAAACAACAGAGAACATGAGAAAGAGTTATGATAATGATATATAATATGAATAATAATAACGATGATAACAATGATGATATAATAATAACTTATAATAACATAATAATAATAATAATAATAATAATAATAATAATAATAATAATAATAATAATAATAATAATGAAGAAGAAGAAGAAGAAGAAGAAGAAGAAGAAGAAGAAGAAGAAGAAGAAGAAGAAGAAGAAGAAGAAGAAGAAGAAGAAGAAAGAGGAGGAGGAGAAGGAAATCAAATCAAATCAAATCAACTTTATTAGGGTCACAAATTGGGCGCGCAGGCCCGTCTTACATTCGGCCCTTCCAATCACTCGTCTTTCGTTCATCAAGAGCATTATACATTTACATAGGAAGAAAAATAAACATTGTGAAATGAATGTTGTAAACATAAACAAGGCTAATTACCATGTTATGAAGCCCATCTCCCACCTATCCATACATCACCCCACCCACACAACACCCCCACCTACCCACATACACGCGCACCAAGGGACACATACATACCCCACCAACCGACCCATCCCCCTCCCGCACACACTGCCCGCACCTGATCCCCCAACCAAAACACACTCGCCACCCACAAACATTCCCCCACCAACCCACACATCCCACGCCCATCCACATACACATCCTACCCCACACATCCTCTCCCCACATACACCTCAAACCACCCATCCCTCAGCCACATCTCCATCGGCAACATATTCCCCACCCATGCACACAATCCCCCACCAACCCACACATCGCACATCCACATCCCCAAACCATACACACACATCCCCACCAACTGACATGTCCCTACCCCCCCCCCCCCCCCCACATCTCCCTAACCACCCATACATCCCCAATCCACTCACACACACCCCACCACCCACACATACAACTTCCACCCACCCACACATGCCTTAACCTAATCCCCCACCACACAATCCCCCACCCGCACATCACATAACCCCTTACCACGCACTATTCCCAACCCACGCACCACACACACACATATCCCTCACCAACACATCCCCACTTACACACCACACACATATCCCCCACCCAGATACCACACAATATCCCCACCCACATCCACACAGATACCCTTACCCATCCACCCCACATACCCCCACTCACACACCACAAAAATCCCCCACCCACACACACATACCTCAACCACACAATATCTCCAACAAACACACCACACACCTCTCACCACCCACACACGCATTCCCTACCCGTCCACCAACACACACTCACTCACGCATACATCCTCCACTACGCACCCACATACCCCCAACCACCAAGGAGGAGGAGGAAGCGGAGGAGGAGGAGGAGATTCAATCAAATCAATCATGCGCCATGCCGGAAAGAGTGGGCGGTCATGACTAGCCATTTCACTCGATCACCAGCGTCGTGGATCAGCTGAGTGTTCATGTCTCGTCCATGCCATGTGGCCAAGCCATCCAGGTATTTTCCTCTCGGTCTTCCTCTTGGTCTGTTCTCTATGATCTTGCCAGTTGTCACTAAGTCCTCCAATAAGGAGGAGATTAGAAGGAATTAAAATAATATCAATCTGGGCTTGAAGAAGTGATTTTAAAAGAAATATTTGGAGTAAAAATATCTGGTAGTCGTAATAATTATATGAGCCTGGAAGAGTTATCAGTTCTGAGAAAGTTTGGTCTCACAAGTCATTGATCAACGTTCGCTGATTTGCGTGCTACTAAATAAGTTCCCTCTAGGGGAAACCACATTTGCTTAGGTAGCAATTTAGAAAAGAGGGAGTGAAACAGACAGAGATATCATAATAAGAGTACAGAAGGTTATAGGAGTTTTCATAACACTTGGGAATTTGTGGAAATAAAATATGACACTCAGCACTCATCTTAGAATAGTCAATGCTACTGCTAAATCAGTACTACAGTATGGATGATAAACAGGGGAACAACGAAAGCGATTACAAATAAACTAGAAATGTTCACTAATTGGTTCGTGCGCAGAATAGAAAGAATAAAATGATATTACAAAATCACCAGTGTGGAGCTCGTGGAAGAGAACTAGGCAAAAACCAGTGAATCAAGATGTGAAGAAAAGATGCTGACGCTGGATTGGCCATACACCGAACAAACAAACAAAACAAGAATATTATAACTAGAAAAGCCTTAATGTGGAACCCACAGGGGAAGAAGAACACAGAGGGAGACCTAAAAACTCATGGAGAAGTAGAAATAGTAATGAGTAATATAGGAAGCAAATGGGCGAAGCTACAGGGGATAGTTACAGATAGGGAAGATTTAAGTAAGCTGGTTGATAGTCTATGCCTTAATGGGGGATTGCGAGCAAAGGAAGAAAAAGAAATAAATTAACTCATGACTTTCTACTTTTATCTTATTTCCTCCACACGAGCATAGGTAGTTAACCTACTCTCGCCATACCGTCTTCTCCTTGAGTACTTCCTGCAACTCCTTACATGTCCTCCCCAAATGATTTATTTCTGTCTTGAGTTCTCGTCTCAGTGTTTTATCCGATCTCCCTCTAGCTAGTTTGCCCTGTGTTATATATAACCCGTTCTCCTCTATGGCAGTGGATCGTGGAAATGAACGAAAACATGCCAGCTTCAAATGTTCTAATCACGTAAATACTTAACGATTGTCTGCCCATCTGATACCCACTTTCTTGTCTTTAACAACAAAAGCTCAGGTTCCTTTCAAAGACAATGTTTGTAATTCGTCTTCGTTTCTTCCATGTTCCCTTTTGAAAAAGCTTTTAATTGCAAGCACCTGTTATTTATGTTACTCCCCAACTGCCTGTCTTCTGTGATCATTGAATTGTTTTATTACATCTAGTTTTATATTATTCATCAAACTACTTTGATCCTCAAGTGCAGCTTTTTCTAATCTTTTGTGTTTAACGCTTTTAACTTTTCTTTCGTCCACTCGCTTTGAGCTTGAGTGTAGTCTATTGGACTGATATTTGCCCGTGGACCAATTTTCCCCATTACCAGTGTTCCCGCCATCATGAGTACCTACTGAACTCTGAGGTACTTGTAATGTATATCCCCAAGTCAAGGACGAGAAGTCAATGTTTGAGTCCAACCGACCTGTGTAGGGAAATAACCCTCTACCATGCCATCAACACACCAGAAGTTTAAAAGCGAACAAACTTAACTTCAGCCACGCAACTTCAATAATTTTACCTGAAGTGAACAACAGTACCTGAAGTGAACAACAGTAGCTGAAGTGAACAACAGTACCTGAAGTGAACAACAGTAGCTGAAGTGAACAACAGTACCTGAAGTGAACAAAAGTACCTGAAGTGAACAACAGTACCTGAAGTGAACAAAAGTAGCTGAAGTGAACAACAGTAGCTGGAGTGAACAACAGTACCTGAAGTGAACAACAGTACCTGAAGTGAACAATAGAAGCTGATGTGAACTGACACATCCATGCATTAGAAGGGGAAATTCGGCTGAGAGATTGTGGTGTGCACCTCAGGTTCAGAAGGCATGGGGTTCAAATCCCAGCAGAAGCATGGCATGTTTGCAAGAACCATTGGTGTCTGTCTAATGATAACGATTGTTTCCTGATCTCTTGGGTAGTGAAATCGAATACCGTCTCAGATAAGGGCCAAACAAGAAAACAAGAACATTAGGTTTAATTTCTTAGTTATATACGTTACACAGCTGCTGGGGATCAAAATGTGTGGGCCGTAAGGCGGCTAATGTGGCAAACGTTGTTCCAAAGGAAAACCCAATCAGGGGTAGATAGAACCCGTTTCCTTGGCTGGAATCTGTCTGCAGGACGTAAGAGATAAAGATGTCCCGGAGCAGATACTGCCACTGGGTTCAGGTGTGAAGTCTTCACATAGTCTAGGTTACAGGAAGCAAACCTTACACACATACATGGTGTGATCCACTCCCCACCAGAATAGATACGAAGGAGAAGGAGAAGAAGAAGGAAAAGAAGAGAAACATGAAGAAGAAGAAGAAGAAGAAGAAGAAGAAGAAGAAGAAGAAGAAGAAGAAGAAGAAGAAGAAGAAGAAGAAGAAGAAGAAGAAGAAGAAGAAGAAGAAGAAGAAGAAGAAGAATGTCACAGTCTTAGATCGCTAGGGGATCTGGACTCGGGCTCTTACAGGCAACAAACTCCGTGAGATACAATATAGCAACATTTATTTATATAATACTAGCTGACCCTGCCCGGCTTCGCCCAGACCCTGGTGGGGAGCATCTCATTTAATTCATATAAGTAGTCATATAAGTTCTCGTTCCCGTTACCGACTGTCTGTCTGTCTGTCTGTCTGTCTGTCTGTCTGTCTGTCTGTCTGTCTGTCTGTCTGTCTGTCTGTCTGTCTGTCTGTCTGTCTGTCTGACCCGGCCCGGCATTTCCCAGCTCCTGATGTGGAGCATCTCATTTAATTCATATAAGTAGTCATATAAGTTCCCGTTCCCGACTGTCTATCTGTCTGTCTATCTGTCTGCCTGACCCTGTCCGGCTTCATTAAATTCATACAACAAAAAAAGTAACTTAAAAGAACGTTCTTCTACACACCATCCATTATTTTTAATGAAAACTCTTTCTAATCACCTGCATGACTACAGTAACTTCTTAAGCAAAAAAAGATGAGTTACAATGTTATGCATTGTGCATCATTTTTATGAAAACTTTGAAAATGCCTTACAGATTGTATCATTATTTATTATAACTCATATGCCGGTACATAACTATGGACAAAGAGTTTATAAATCTTTGAAAACGATGCCACAATATGACTATAAGTTATACAGAAAAGTTATGCCCCTTGAAATAACTTTTACAGAGTTAGGTCCCCTGAAATATATGAAATTATGATGAAAAATGAAAAATGAAATAATACTGAGTAAGCAGGCGATTTCACACTAACAAAATATCACAGTTGTCAGCTCTGGAATGAAAGGAAGGCGTGTAGAAAATTTCATCTCAATCGGATGGGCCGTTCGCGAACAAATAAAGGCCATACGGACAGAGATACATAAATACATACAGAGATACATACGCACAAGTCTTTTTTATATATAAGATATACAGTGCGCTGGCGAAGTGGGTTTTAACAAGCCCGCACTCGACAAGTTGCGTATCACAGAGGTTGTACATCACACATGATTATAACAAACAATTCTAAGCAACTATCTAGCATATGTCTACGACCCCTAAATACACATGGGTCTGAACTATCAAGTCCCTCTAAGGTAAGCCCTGTTGCTTCCTCGATGTCCAGTCTGTCTCTGCCCTTTCACACGTGTCGCAATCCGACACGGGTGGTAACTCTATCCGAGTTTCTCGTGGACCCCGTAATAGGCGGACCACATCAGTGTCCACGGGACAGTGGACCCACTGACCAGTCCTTCGAGAAGGCTCTGGATTACTCAAGCCTTCGAGTGACTCACTTCTTTCCCTTGATCGGGAGTTGTAGTCCTTCGCCAGTGTCTCTTACTTTATGTCGGTTACCGCCCCTATGTGAGGCTGTGACAGGAGTCCCCCTCTCCCCCCTGATTAGATGGGTTATTATAAGGTAATTAGTTTTGTACTAATTCTGTCACAGAATCACATAAAGTCGGTGTTTGTAGTTTGGTGGATAGTAACTTGGCAACCTACATTTCTGCATCAACACTCATGTATTCTCCCATACACCACTTCACGATGATTTGCTGAAGAGGTCTCTCTCTTCTGTGTCCTTAAAATAGCTTATCTGACCGAAGTTACGTGACGTTTCCTAGTTGTTTATACAACCCGCCCTTCTCAAGTATCCCATTGATACCAAGATAATTAAACTCTGTGTAATAGAGTATTAACAAGACAAAAGTCTTGGCTAATTAAGTGCACATGCAAATCTTGTCCTGTGTGTGCATTTCGATACACTTTTACTTTCGTATGTTGTATAATGCTGAATATGTAGTTATGCTGTTGTTTTATCCCATCTGACTACATGTGTCCCTGTTGGCTTGTTAGTGTATTGACTAATATGTTGCTGTTTCTAATAAAGTGACTGTATTTTAATTGTTAGTGTTCAGTATTGAGTGTTGTATAAAGTGTGTGCTCAATGTATGGTTTATCTCCAAGCGTCACGAGTTGGGATATCCTCTATCATGAATTACCCCACTGTGTGTAATGCATGTTCGGGCATTCCAAGCAGTGGCGCTTAGATGTAGTGTCTTAAATACTAAACATGTATTAACAATTTAGACAAGTAACACATTTTACATAAAAGACGCAGACAAGTTAAAATAAATACGTTTTGCGTACAATTTGTCCGCTCAGTATATCACTCTCTCATTTAATTCATTCATTCTGTCATTCACACATCTTTCATACACAATAGTATTACGTTAAAATATCTAAGTAAAGTTGAGGTAAGTCTTATTGCCCTTAGAAAAGACGGATTAGGCGATATGTTCCCTTTAAGATAATAAGTACTTTTTGTACGAGTACTCAAAAAATGGTTTATAATTTAAATAGAGAAAATTCCGTAGGAAGGATATTTCGCTTATGAGTGGAAATACCTGTAATATTATGGTAGAAAATATACAAGTTACAGGTTGGCATATTTTATATACATAATTCAATACAAGTATACTACATATTAATTACTACTAAATTAATTAACTAATTAACTAAATCCAACGATGATGTGTGCGTTGTCCTCCTGATGTCCGTGTGTCGTGCCATGAATGTTAACGATTAATATGGCTGTCTCTTGCATGATGTAATCGACGTCGTTCTATTCCGGCTGTTTGCATAGTTTCTCAGCAACAGCCAATATACAATGTTCTTAATGTCGAGTACAAAGTGTTCTTACTGCTTTCATGATCACTGTCAGTTCACTGGTTGGAATTATTTCACAGATAATGTCTCGCTCGGAATGTTTATAGAGCTTTTGGTGATTGGTAGTATAGGGTTCTCAAAGTGTCATGTTCGTGGGTGTTATACGTAACCTATTCACTTGGGTGATATTTCTTCTAAATGAAAGTTCTCTAGCAGGTGTAGAGGTACACTGTTCTATGCCACAGAATAAAATATCACAGCTTCTTGTATGGCGAATTATTAATGTGCCTAATGTTAGTCTGATGGTGCATTCGTTTGCCGTGATAAAATATTAGCAATAATGTTGTCAGTGCCTCTGATATGGCGGATTTCGAAGTCGAAATCTTGAAGAAGAAGACTCCATCTTTGTAAACGATGGTTTTTAGGAACACCTTGCTTAAGTACCAACAATGGCGAGTTATCGGTTAGCACAACAAAATGGGAACCTAAGAGGAACTTAGATAATCGGCGTATACAAAATAGTAGACTCAATGCCTCCAATTCCACCGTAGAATAATGGGTCTCTGCCTTGTTCAGCTTCCGGCTTACGTACAGTATAGGATGCCTCACCCCTTGCACTTCTTGCATTAGGCAGCCTCCAATTGCAATAGCGCTCGAATCTGTGGTCAAAATAAAGGGTATATCTATAATTGGTAGTGTTAATACTGGTGGGTTAGAAAAAAATGTATTTCAATCTGCACATTGCATCCTCTAAGCGGGTACTTTTACAAAATTTTTCTGGATGATCTTTTGTCAACAGATTAGAAAAAAACTGATGTAAGTTCTGCCCAGTTTGGTATAAATTTGGCATAATAGTTTATGAGACCTAATAAGCTTCTAACTTGTTTCTTTGTAGTTGGAACTTCTAGGTTGAGAATTTTCGATACAATTTTATCATCTGTCAAAAGTTTGCCTTCGGAAATCCTATGACCAAGGAAGTCTATTTGTTTATAGCCTATTTCAACCTTGGAAGGTTTGATAGTAAGTCCAAAAAGAAAGATTTGTTTAAAGACTTGTTGGAGTGTAAGTAAGTGAGAAGTCATGTTAGAAGAATGAATGCATATGTCATCAATATAAGATTGCACGTCCTTAATGCCGTGCAATAACAACCTAGTTAACCTGACAAATGTGGCGGGAGCGTTCTTGAGACCAAATGGAAGATATCTCCATTCGTACAACCCCAGAGGTGTAGCGAATGCTGTTATATGTCTTGAAGAAGGGTGTAGTGGTATCTGTCAGTAACCTTTCGCTAAATCAAGCTTAGAAAATAAGGATGATTGAGACATATTCAAAATGAGGTCTTCACAGCTGTTCATTGGCTCAGCATCTGTTGTGGTTATCGTATTTAACCTTCTATAATCTATGCACAAACGAATCGTATGGTCCTTCTTTTTCACCAGGACTATAGGCGAAGAATACTGGGACATAGACTTCTGTATTATTCTATTTTTCTCTAAGTCCAGAATTTCTTTGTCTAAATTTGCTCTATAATGCAAAGGAATAGAGTATGGTCTACATTTGATCGGTGTCAGATCTGTCAGCACAATTGAATGTATTATTTTGTCAGTCCGTCCAGGTTTGTTTGAGAAGATAGTTTTATAGTTGTTAAGGAGAGACAACATGTCTTGTCGCTGCTGTTGTGTCAAAGTGTCAGAGATTTGTATGTCCTTCATACTACTGTCGTCGTTCATAATTGGTACTGGAATTTCCGTATTGTCTACGTCCGTCTGATTTATTACTGATGCCACTGTTTGTAAATTGTCCTCAATGTCATTGTCGTCGTCGTCGAGACTAATAGTTGTCAAAATGTCGTCAAATTGGTCGTCGTTGTCGGTATCCCATATTGTCGGTACTGTAAATATGTTTTCGTCGTCTTCGTTGTCGCCAGAAAGAGTCGTTGACGATGCTTCGTTTGTCGAGGTGTCATTCAGTTGAGTAATTGTCGTTTCGTTTTTGTCATTTATTATCTGCGTCTGCTTACTCGTGTCACTGTCTTTTATAGAATAGTATGGTTTTAACATATTTACATGGAATATTTTTAATTTTCCATTCATAGAAATTTCGTAGTCAACTTCCGAAATTCTTCTCACAATTTTAAATGGTCCCTGCCAAGAGGTTGATAGTAAATCTCTCTTGTCAGGTAGCAATAGTAAAATATCTTGATTTGGTTGTAATACAATCGTTTTCGCCCCTTTGTTGGCGTACTGCCTGTACCTAAAACCTTTCTCCTGTAATGATGTTCTGGCCAGTATACAGGATCGAATGATTTTGTCTCTGGTGTCAGTGACTAAATCACAGGTGGAAACTGGTAATTGGGTATTTACAGGTTGTGATATTATATCTTTGTAAATAGTGAGAGGTCCTCTTGGGTTCGCTCCATATATCAATTCGAGCGGAGAGAACCCTGTGCTTGATTGTGGGACTTCTCTATATGCGAACAGCACCGTTGGGAGAAGTATATCCCAATCGGCTGGATTTTCAGCTGTCACTTTGGATAACATATGTTTCAGGTCCCCATTTAGTTTTTCGCAAATTCCATTCGCGGCCGGTCGATAGGGACTGGTGAAACATTGTTTTATGCCTAGTAACTTAGTTACTGATTGGGTGGCATTAGATATGAACTGTGTTCCCCTATCTGAAATTATCTTCTCCGGGAAGCCAAAACGGGAGAATATATGTAAAAATACGTCCGTCACATCCTTAGAGGAGATAGATTTTAATGGAATCATTTCTGGCCATCTCGAACATAGATCCACAAGTGTAAAAATATATCTATTTCCTTTGTTTGAGATGTGGTTCAAAGGACCTACTAAATCAACTGCCACAATTTGAAATGGCCTCGAGGCAGTTGTGGTTGATTGAATTTCTGCCGTAGGATTCTTTCCCTTTTTGACCAGTTTCTGACATGTATCACATGATCTACAATAGGTTTTTATGTCTTGGCAAAATTTAGGCCAAT
This sequence comes from Cepaea hortensis, assembly GCA_963921405.1. NCBI lineage: Eukaryota > Metazoa > Mollusca > Gastropoda > Stylommatophora > Helicidae > Cepaea > Cepaea hortensis. The sequence continues at coordinate 87,378,181 of OY992879.1, read as the reverse complement.
AAAATTGGCTCAGGACTCTGGCTCTAGTCTTTTCGTAACCCATATGACCTCCGAAAGGTGAGTCATGGGCTATATTTAGTTTTTTCTTACGATGTGATTGAGGTAGAACTACTTGCTGTATCGTGGTCTGATCTCTGGTATATAATCTAGTTAGAACATTGTTCTTTATTCTAAATGTCCATGAAGCATTGTTAGTCAATTTTGGCTTAAGTCCTACTAACCGAAAGTATTGTGAAAGTGTAGGATCTGCTTTTTGTTCTTCTACCAAATCAGTGGTGGTAGTGTTAGGTGATATGATTTCTAGTGACTCCTGAAGTTGGTCGGTGTGGGTTTTGTGTGTTGTTTGTCGTGTTACTACGTTAGTGTGTTGTGTGTTTTGTTGCACATCTACAGGCTTAGTAATTTGTGGATCGATGGCATCCTCAGTTCGAGGTTTTAAGTTGGTGGTATCATTGACAGATTCAACCGCCCCTGCATTCTGCACCTCGGTGAATTCATTTCGAATTACGTCATTGGTTGTCTCCCTTGTACTTTTGGCAGTTTGAGACGAGCACGCGTGGTGTTTCCCTTTAGAATCACTGTTTGGGTTCTGGATACAGTTATTTTGTTCCCAATCTCTGATTTCCTTTTCAGAACAAGATCTTATGTTGGGCAGATTCCCAAGAATAATATCAGCGACAGGATTTTCTAGGACTGCGCATAATACTAGTCCTGATATAAACGGTGTGCGAATTTCGACAAGTGCTAGGGGGTATCTTTCGATCGTGCCTGCGAATGTGCGACAAGTTACGTATTTGTGTGTGTAGTCTTTGTCGTTAACTAATGTTTTCTTAATTCCACAAAGAGTTGCCCCGGAATCGCGTATTAATGTGCACTGTTTGTTATTTACAAAACCTGTTGAGAAATTTAATTTGCCTGTTGATGATAAGGCTGCGTTGGCCATTTCGTTAGAAACTGGTATTGTGTGGCCGCATAACAATGTAGTATCAAGCTGAAATTTTCTACAGGTGTTACATTTGTTGTCAGTGATTGTGTCAATGATTTGCACTGCATTTCCTAGCTCACTCAAACTTTCATTTTGGTTGTCACATTCGTTCAGTTGTTCAATCTCTTCATCTGAGAATGTCTCAATCAGTGCGGCATTGGCCTGCTTCATTATCTTTCGTCCTTCACAAAATTTTGAATAATGTCCAAAGCTGGAACAAAAACAAGCATTTGACCGCTCTCTGATACGCATTTCTCTTGTTCTGTTGCTTTTCCACTATCATTTGGAGATGATGTGGATAATTCGGTGATTTGTCGCACATTGCGTACTCTTCGTGTGTCAGATGACAATACTGGCACTTGACTGGTTTTCTGAACTTAGAGTGTTGTTTGAATCTATTTTCAGTTGGTTTCGAGTATTTAGTGTTTGTAACTGCTGCTGTTTCATTTTGGCTCATGTTTAACTGGAAAATATCGCGGTTCGCTGTAAAAAATGCGCTCCGCTTGGCTTCTACCTCTTGGATAGTTTTACAATCCATTTGTTTCAAAAATTTAGAAAAAGGTGTTGGAATTGTATTAATAATTTTGTCAATTATAATGAGTTCTTTTAGTTTGTCATGGTTGTTATTTGTTTTTGCTGAGGTTATCCACTTTGTACATATATCCTGAACTGTAGACACGTAGTCTATGAAGGTTTGATTAGGTTGTGGGGCTAATTTTGCGAACTGTTGTTGATAGCCTGCTGTATCTAGTGAGAAATGTTGAAGTATTCTTTGCTTTAAATAATCATAATCTTCCCTCATATCTTGTGGAACTGTCTCTATTACTTTTAAGGGCTCCAGTGCTAAATTTCTCATCAAAATAAATGACCAGTCGATTTTTGCGACCTTATGGTAGGTCATTAAACACTCAAAGTTTTCTAAGTATGCGCTGATAGAATCTCCTGAGCAGAATGCTTTAACGAGGCCTTTATATTTGTTGTATTTTTGTTCCTCTTCCTTACTTCTCATTTTGTTTACTGATATTTCTAGGTTGGAATCAATTTCCATTTGTTTTAGTCTTATCCGTGTCTCTGCATTTAACTGGGCTTGTTTGGCCGCGGCTTCGAGCTCCATCTGTTTCTCTTGAGTCTGAAGTTGCATTTTCTTTTCTTCAGCCTGCAGTTGCATTTTCTTCTCCTCAGCCTGCAGTTGCGTTTTCTTTTCTTCAGCCTGCAGTTGCATTTTCTTCTCCTCAGCCTGCATTTGCGTTTTCTTTTCTTCAGCCTGCAGTTGCATCTGCATCTTTTTCTCTTCCGACTCCATTTGCATTTTCTTCTCTGCTCGTTCCATTGCTCTTTCTTCTCGTGCTATATGTTCTGAATGTGTCTTCTGTGCCCATTCTGACAGTTTTTCCTCTTTATATCCTAATTTAATACCTAACTCAATACATTGTTCTAACGTTGACATCTTGTCTTTTAGTTGTTGTTGACTTTACTGAAATTAAATCCCTTAGAAAATAGTTGGGGAAATACAAAATTTAGTTATTTCCCTTAATGTTTACATGAGCAAATACACATGAAAAGTTCTGTTGGTTATGAGGTTAGCATATTCATACAAATCAATGCATAGAAAAATGTTACATGAATGGATGATGGTAAGTACCGCTTAGGGTTGCAATGAGCATGAAATGAAACTCATCTTATTTTCCCTGAGTTCTCGAATGTAGTCTTGTTCTCTCGCCACTGTTGGAGGACAGGTTACGTACACCCGATATTTCGCGGAACAATCTGATGTTGGAATAAAAAAAAAATTAGAATCAGTCAACGTAAATGTCACAGTCATGTCAAAATTCATATTATTAACATCATTTGCAATGTTCGTGAAGAGGGACTAATACTAGTTCATTACTAGATAGCTGCAACGTTTTTTTTTAACTTTGTTCTGTATTAAACCTTGATATAATTTAATTAATTTTTACTTGGCAACCAAGAGCTGTCTGAAACGTAAAGCGTGTGCCAAAACCGGCGATTTCCCCCACATAGCCTGTCACAGTCTTAGATCGCTAGGGGATCTGGACTCGGGCTCATACAGGCAACAAACTCCGTGAGATACAATATAGCAACATTTATTTATATAATATATACAGTGCGCTGGCGAAGTGGGTTTTAACAAGCCCGCACTCGACAAGTTGCGTATCACAGAGGTTGTACATCACACATGATTATAACAAACAATTCTAAGCAACTATCTAGCATATGTCTACGACCCCTAAATACACATGGGTCTGAACTATCAAGTCCCTCTAAGGTAAGCCCTGTTGCTTCCTCGATGTCCAGTCTGTCTCTGCCCTTTCACACGTGTCGCAATCCGACACGGGTGGTAACTCTATCCGAGTTTCTCGTGGACCCCGTAATAGGCGGGCCACATCAGTGTCCACGGGACAGTGGACCCACTGACCAGTCCTTCGAGAAGGCTCTGGATTACTCAAGCCTTCGAGTGACTCACTTCTTTCCCTTGAGCGGGAGTTGTAGTCCTTCGCCAGTGTCTCTTACTTTATGTCGGTTACCGCCCCTATGTGAGGCTGTGACAGGAGTCCCCCTCTCCCCCCTGATTAGATGGGTTATTATAAGGTAATTAGTTTTGTACTAATTCTGTCACAGAATCACATAAAGTCGGTGTTTGTAGTTTGGTGGATAGTAACTTGGCAACCTACATTTCTGCATCAACACTCATGTATTCTCCCATACACCACTTCACGATGATTTGCTGAAGAGGTCTCTCTCTTCTGTGTCCTTAAAATAGCTTATCTGACCGAAGTTACGTGACGTTTCCTAGTTGTTTATACAACCCGCCCTTCTCAAGTATCCCATTGATACCAAGATAATTAAACTCTGTGTAATAGAGTATTAACAAGACAAAAGTCTTGGCTAATTAAGTGCACATGCAAATCTTGTCCTGTGTGTGCATTTCGATACACTTTTACTTTCGTATGTTGTATAATGCTGAATATGTAGTTATGCTGTTGTTTTATCCCATCTGACTACATGTGTCCCTGTTGGCTTGTTAGTGTATTGACTAATATGTTGCTGTTTCTAATAAAGTGACTGTATTTTAATTGTTAGTGTTCAGTATTGAGTGTTGTATAAAGTGTGTGCTCAATGTATGGTTTATCTCCAAGCGTCACGAGTTGGGATATCCTCTATCATGAATTACCCCACTGTGTGTAATGCATGTTCGGGCATTCCAAGCAGTGGCGCTTAGATGTAGTGTCTTAAATACTAAACATGTATTAACAATTTAGACAAGTAACACATTTTACATAAAAGACGCAGACAAGTTAAAATAAATACGTTTTGCGTACAATTTGTCCGCTCAGTATATCACTCTCTCATTTAATTCATTCATTCTGTCATTCACACATCTTTCATACACAATAGTATTACGTTAAAATATCTAAGTAAAGTTGAGGTAAGTCTTATTGCCCTTAGAAAAGACGGATTAGGCGATATGTTCCCTTTAAGATAATAAGTACTTTTTGTACGAGTACTCAAAAAATGGTTTATAATTTAAATAGAGAAAATTCCTTAGGAAGGATATTTCGCTTATGAGTGGAAATACCTGTAATATTATGGTAGAAAATATACAAGTTACAGGTTGGCATATTTTATATACATAATTCAATACAAGTATACTACATATTAATTACTACTAAATTAATTAACTAATTAACTAAATCCAACGATGATGTGTGCGTTGTCCTCCTGATGTCCGTGTGTCGTGCCATGAATGTTAACGATTAATATGGCTGTCTCTTGCATGATGTAATCGACGTCGTTCTATTCCGGCTGTTTGCATAGTTTCTCAGCAACAGCCAATATACAATGTTCTTAATGTCGAGTACAAAGTGTTCTTACTGCTTTCATGATCACTGTCAGTTCACTGGTTGGAATTATTTCACAGATAATGTCTCGCTCGGAATGTTTATAGAGCTTTTGGTGATTGGTAGTATAGGGTTCTCAAAGTGTCATGTTCGTGGGTGTTATACGTAACCTATTCACTTGGGTGATATTTCTTCTAAATGAAAGTTCTCTAGCAGGTGTAGAGGTACACTGTTCTATGCCACAGAATAAAATATCACAGCTTCTTGTATGGCGAATTATTAATGTGCCTAATGTTAGTCTGATGGTGCATTCGTTTGCCGTGATAAAATATCAGCAATAATGTTGTCAGTGCCTCTGATATGGCGGATTTCGAAGTCGAAATCTTGAAGAAGAAGACTCCATCTTTGTAAACGATGGTTTTTAGGAACACCTTGCTTAAGTACCAACAATGGCGAGTTATCGGTTAGCACAACAAAATGGGAACCTAAGAGGAACTTAGATAATCGGCGTATACAAAATAGTAGACTCAATGCCTCCAATTCCACCGTAGAATAATGGGTCTCTGCCTTGATCAGCTTCCGGCTTACGTACAGTATAGGATGCCTCACCCCTTGCACTTCTTGCATTAGGCAGCCTCCAATTGCAATAGCGCGTAATCTGTGGTCAAAATAAAGGGTATATCTATAATTGGTAGTGTTAATACTGGTGGGTTAGAAAAAAATGTATTTCAATCTGCACATTGCATCCTCTAAGCGGGTACTTTTACAAAATTTTTCTGGATGATCTTTTGTCAACAGATTAGAAAAAAACTGATGTAAGTTCTGCCCAGTTTGGTATAAATTTGGCATAATAGTTTATGAGACCTAATAAGCTTCTAACTTGTTTCTTTGTAGTTGGAACTTCTAGGTTGAGAATTTTCGATACAATTTTATCATCTGTCAAAAGTTTGCCTTCGGAAATCCTATGACCAAGGAAGTCTATTTGTTTATAGCCTATTTTAACCTTGGAAGGTTTGATAGTAAGTCCAAAAAGAAAGATTTGTTTAAAGACTTGTTGGAGTGTAAGTAAGTGAGAAGTCATGTTAGAAGAATGAATGCATATGTCATCAATATAAGATTGCACGTCCTTAATGCCGTGCAATAACAACCTAGTTAACCTGACAAATGTGGCGGGAGCGTTCTTGAGACCAAATGGAAGATATCTCCATTCGTACAACCCCAGAGGTGTAGCGAATGCTGTTATATGTCTTGAAGAAGGGTGTAGTGGTATCTGTCAGTAACCTTTCGCTAAATCAAGCTTAGAAAATAAGGATGATTGAGACATATTCAAAATGAGGTCTTCACAGCTGTTCATTGGCTCAGCATCTGTTGTGGTTATCGTATTTAACCTTCTATAATCTATGCACAAACGAATCGTATGGTCCTTCTTTTTCACCAGGACTATAGGCGAAGAATACTGGGACATAGACTTCTGTATTATTCTATTTTTCTCTAAGTCCAGAATTTCTTTGTCTAAATTTGCTCTATAATGCAAAGGAATAGAGTATGGTCTACATTTGATCGGTGTCAGATCTGTCAGCACAATTGAATGTATTATTTTGTCAGTCCGTCCAGGTTTGTTTGAGAAGATAGTTTTATAGTTGTTAAGGAGAGACACCATGTCTTGTCGCTGCTGTTGTGTCAAAGTGTCAGAGATTTGTATGTCCTTCATACTACTGTCGTCGTTCATAATTGGTACTGGAATTTCCGTATTGTCTACGTCCGTCTGATTTATTACTGATGCCACTGTTTTTAAATTGTCCTCAATGTCATTGTCGTCGTCGTCGAGACTAATAGTTGTCAAAATGTCGTCAAATTGGTCGTCGTTGTCGGTATCCCATATTGTCGGTACTGTAAATATGTTTTCGTCGTCTTCGTTGTCGCCAGAAAGAGTCGTTGACGATGCTTCGTTTGTCGAGGTGTCATTCAGTTGAGTAATTGTCGTTTCGTTTTTGTCATTTATTATCTGCGTCTGCTTACTCGTGTCACTGTCTTTTATAGAATAGTATGGTTTTAACATATTTACATGGAATATTTTTAATTTTCCATTCATAGAAATTTCGTAGTCAACTTCCGAAATTCTTCTCACAATTTTAAATGGTCCCTGCCAAGAGGTTGATAGTAAATCTCTCTTGTCAGGTAGCAATAGTAAAATATCTTGATTTGGTTGTAATACAATCGTTTTCGCCCCTTTGTTGGCGTACTGCCTGTACCTAAAACCTTTCTCCTGTAATGATGTTCTGGCCAGTATACAGGATCGAATGATTTTGTCTCTGGTGTCAGTGACTAAATCACAGGTGGAAACTGGTAATTGGGTATTTACAGGTTGTGATATTATATCTTTGTAAATAGTGAGAGGTCCTCTTGGGTTCGCTCCATATATCAATTCGAGCGGAGAGAACCCTGTGCTTGATTGTGGGACTTCTCTATATGCGAACAGCACCGTTGGGAGAAGTATATCCCAATCGGCTGGATTTTCAGCTGTCACTTTGGATAACATATGTTTCAGGTCCCCATTTAGTTTTTCGCAAATTCCATTCGCGGCCGGTCGATAGGGACTGGTGAAACATTGTTTTATGCCTAGTAACTTAGTTACTGATTGGGTGGCATTAGATATGAACTGTGTTCCCCTATCTGAAATTATCTTCTCCGGGAAGCCAAAACGGGAGAATATATGTAAAAATACGTCCGTCACATCCTTAGAGGAGATAGATTTTAATGGAATCATTTCTGGCCATCTCGAACATAGATCCACAAGTGTAAAAATATATCTATTTCCTTTGTTTGAGATGTGGTTCAAAGGACCTACTAAATCAACTGCCACAATTTGAAATGGCCTCAAGGCAGTTGTGGTTGATTGAATTTCTGCCGTAGGATTCTTTCCCTTTTTGACCAGTTTCTGACATGTATCACATGATCTACAATAGGTTTTTATGTCTTGGCAAAATTTAGGCCAATAAAATTGGCTCAGGACTCTGGCTCTAGTCTTTTCGTAACCCATATGACCTCCGAAAGGTGAGTCATGGGCTATATTTAGTTTTTTCTTACGATGTGATTGAGGTAGAACTACTTGCTGTATCGTGGTCTGATCTCTGGTATATAATCTAGTTAGAACATTGTTCTTTATTCTAAATGTCCATGAAGCATTGTTAGTCAATTTTGGCTTAAGTCCTACTAACCGAAAGTATTGTGAAAGTGTAGGATCTGCTTTTTGTTCTTCTACCAAATCAGTGGTGGTAGTGTTAGGTGATATGATTTCTAGTGACTCCTGAAGTTGGTCGGTGTGGGTTTTGTGTGTTGTTTGTCGTGTTACTACGTTAGTGTGTTGTGTGTTTTGTTGCACATCTACAGGCTTAGTAATTTGTGGATCGATGGCATCCTCAGTTCGAGGTTTTAAGTTGGTGGTATCATTGACAGATTCAACCGCCCCTGCATTCTGCACCTCGGTGAATTCATTTCGAATTACGTCATTGGTTGTCTCCCTTGTACTTTTGGCAGTTTGAGACGAGCACGCGTGGTGTTTCCCTTTAGAATCGCTGTTTGGGTTCTGGATACAGTTATTTTGTTCCCAATCTCTGATTTCCTTTTCAGAACAAGATCTTATGTTGGGCAGATTCCCAAGAATAATATCAGCGACAGGATTTTCTAGGACTGCGCATAATACTAGTCCTGATATAAACGGTGTGCGAATTTCGACAAGTGCTAGGGGGTATCTTTCGATCGTGCCTGCGAATGTGCGACAAGTTACGTATTTGTGTGTGTAGTCTTTGTCGTTAACTAATGTTTTCTTAATTCCACAAAGAGTTGCCCCGGAATCGCGTATTAATGTGCACTGTTTGTTATTTACAAAACCTGTTGAGAAATTTAATTTGCCTGTTGATGATAAGGCTGCGTTGGCCATTTCGTTAGAAACTGGTATTGTGTGGCCGCATAACAATGTAGTATCAAGCTGAAATTTTCTACAGGTGTTACATTTGTTGTCAGTGATTGTGTCAATGATTTGCACTGCATTTCCTAGCTCACTCAAACTTTCATTTTGGTTGTCACATTCGTTCAGTTGTTCAATCTCTTCATCTGAGAATGTCTCAATCAGTGCGGCATTGGCCTGCTTCATTATCTTTCGTCCTTCACAAAATTTTGAATAATGTCCAAAGCTGGAACAAAAATAGCATTTGACCGCTCTCTGATACGCATTTCTCTTGTTCTGTTGCTTTTCCACTATCATTTGGAGATGATGTGGATAATTCGGTGATTTGTCGCACATTGCGTACTCTTCGTGTGTCAGATGACAATACTGGCACTTGACTGGTTTTCTGAACTTAGAGTGTTGTTTGAATCTATTTTCAGTTGGTTTCGAGTATTTAGTGTTTGTAACTGCTGCTGTTTCATTTTGGCTCATGTTTAACTGGAAAATATCGCGGTTCGCTGTAAAAAATGCGCTCCGCTTGGCTTCTACCTCTTGGATAGTTTTACAATCCATTTGTTTCAAAAATTTAGAAAAAGGTGTTGGAATTGTATTAATAATTTTGTCAATTATAATGAGTTCTTTTAGTTTGTCATGGTTGTTATTTGTTTTTGCTGAGGTTATCCACTTTGTACATATATCCTGAACTGTAGACACGTAGTCTATGAAGGTTTGATTAGGTTGTGGGGCTAATTTTGCGAACTGTTGTTGATAGCCTGCTGTATCTAGTGAGAAATGTTGAAGTATTCTTTGCTTTAAATAATCATAATCTTCCCTCATATCTTGTGGAACTGTCTCTATTACTTTTAAGGGCTCCAGTGCTAAATTTCTCATCAAAATAAATGACCAGTCGATTTTTGCGACCTTATGGTAGGTCATTAAACACTCAAAGTTTTCTAAGTACGCGCTGATAGAATCTCCTGAGCAGAATGCTTTAACGAGGCCTTTATATTTGTTGTATTTTTGTTCCTCTTCCTTACTTCTCATTTTGTTTACTGATATTTCTAGGTTGGAATCAATTTCCATTTGTTTTAGTCTTATCCGTGTCTCTGCATTTAACTGGGCTTGTTTGGCCGCGGCTTCGAGCTCCATCTGTTTCTCTTGAGTCTGAAGTTGCATTTTCTTTTCTTCAGCCTGCAGTTGCATTTTCTTCTCCTCAGCCTGCAGTTGCGTTTTCTTTTCTTCAGCCTGCAGTTGCATTTTCTTCTCCTCAGCCTGCATTTGCGTTTTCTTTTCTTCAGCCTGCAGTTGCATCTGCATCTTTTTCTCTTCCGACTCCATTTGCATTTTCTTCTCTGCTCGTTCCATTGCTCTTTCTTCTCGTGCTATATGTTCTGAATGTGTCTTCTGTGCCCATTCTGACAGTTTTTCCTCTTTATATCCTAATTTAATACCTAACTCAATACATTGTTCTAACGTTGACATCTTGTCTTTTAGTTGTTGTTGACTTTACTGAAATTAAATCCCTTAGAAAATAGTTGGGGAAATACAAAATTTAGTTATTTCCCTTAATGTTTACATGAGCAAATACACATGAAAAGTTCTGTTGGTTATGAGGTTAGCATATTCATACAAATCAATGCATAGAAAAATGTTACATGAATGGATGATGGTAAGTACCGCTTAGGGTTGCAATGAGCATGAAATGAAACTCATCTTATTTTCCCTGAGTTCTCGAATGTAGTCTTGTTCTCTCGCCACTGTTGGAGGACAGGTTACGTACACCCGATATTTCGCGGAACAATCTGATGTTGGAATAAAAAAAAAATTAGAATCAGTCAACGTAAATGTCACAGTCATGTCAAAATTCATATTATTAACATCATTTGCAATGTTCGTGAAGAGGGACTAATACTAGTTCATTACTAGATAGCTGCAACGTTTTTTTTAACTTTGTTCTGTATTAAACCTTGATATAATTTAATTAATTTTTACTTGGCAACCAAGAGCTGTCTGAAACGTAAAGCGTGTGCCAAAACCGGCGATTTCCCCCACATAGCCTGTCACAGTCTTAGATCGCTAGGGGATCTGGACTCGGGCTCATACAGGCAACAAACTCCATGAGATACAATATAGCAACATTTATTTATATAATATATACAGTGCGCTGGCGAAGTGGGTTTTAACAAGCCCGCACTCGACAAGTTGCGTATCACAGAGGTTGTACATCACACATGATTATAACAAACAATTCTAAACAACTATCTAGCATATGTCTACGACCCCTAAATACACATGGGTCTGAACTATCAAGTCCCTCTAAGGTAAGCCCTGTTGCTTCCTCGATGTCCAGTCTGTCTCTGCCCTTTCACACGTGTCGCAATCCGACACGGGTGGTAACTCTATCCGAGTTTCTCGTGGACCCCGTAATAGGCGGGCCACATCAGTGTCCACGGGACAGTGGACCCACTGACCAGTCCTTCGAGAAGGCTCTGGATTACTCAAGCCTTCGAGTGACTCACTTCTTTCCCATGAGCGGGAGTTGTAGTCCTTCGCCAGTGTCTCTTACTTTATGTCGGTTACCGCCCCTATGTGAGGCTGTGACAGGAGTCCCCCTCTCCCCCCTGATTAGATGGATTATTATAAGGTAATTAGTTTTGTACTAATTCTGTCACAGAATCACATAAAGTCGGTGTTTGTAGTTTGGTGGATAGTAACTTGGCAACCTACATTTCTGCATCAACACTCATGTATTCTCCCATACACCACTTCACGATGATTTGCTGAAGAGGTCTCTCTCTTCTGTGTCCTTAAAATAGCTTATCTGACCGAAGTTACGTGACGTTTCCTAGTTGTTTATACAACCCGCCCTTCTCAAGTATCCCATTGATACCAAGATAATTAAACTCTGTGTAATAGAGTATTAACAAGACAAAAGTCTTGGCTAATTAAGTGCACATGCAAATCTTGTCCTGTGTGTGCATTTCGATACACTTTTACTTTCGTATGTTGTATAATGCTGAATATGTAGTTATGCTGTTGTTTTATCCCATCTGACTACATGTGTCCCTGTTGGCTTGTTAGTGTATTGACTAATATGTTGCTGTTTCTAATAAAGTGACTGTATTTTAATTGTTAGTGTTCAGTATTGAGTGTTGTATAAAGTGTGTGCTCAATGTATGGTTTATCTCCAAGCGTCACGAGTTGGGATATCCTCTATCATGAATTACCCCACTGTGTGTAATGCATGTTCGGGCATTCCAAGCAGTGGCGCTTAGATGTAGTGTCTTAAATACTAAACATGTATCAACAATTTAGACAAGTAACACATTTTACATAAAAGACGCAGACAAGTTAAAATAAATACGTTTTGCGTACAATTTGTCCGCTCAGTATATCACTCTCTCATTTAATTCATTCATTCTGTCATTCACACATCTTTCATACACAATAGTATTACGTTAAAATATCTAAGTAAAGTTGAGGTAAGTCTTATTGCCCTTAGAAAAGACGGATTAGGCGATATGTTCCCTTTAAGATAATAAGTACTTTTTGTACGAGTACTCAAAAAATGGTTTATAATTTAAATAGAGAAAATTCCTTAGGAAGGATATTTCGCTTATGAGTGGAAATACCTGTAATATTATGGTAGAAAATATACAAGTTACAGGTTGGCATATTTTATATACATAATTCAATACAAGTATACTACATATTAATTACTACTAAATTAATTAACTAATTAACTAAATCCAACGATGATGTGTGCGTTGTCCTCCTGATGTCCGTGTGTCGTGCCATGAATGTTAACGATTAATATGGCTGTCTCTTGCATGATGTAATCGACGTCGTTCTATTCCGGCTGTTTGCATAGTTTCTCAGCAACAGCCAATATACAATGTTCTTAATGTCGAGTACAAAGTGTTCTTACTGCTTTCATGATCACTGTCAGTTCACTGGTTGGAATTATTTCACAGATAATGTCTCGCTCGGAATGTTTATAGAGCTTTTGGTGATTGGTAGTATAGGGTTCTCAAAGTGTCATGTTCGTGGGTGTTATACGTAACCTATTCACTTGGGTGATATTTCTTCTAAATGAAAGTTCTCTAGCAGGTGTAGAGGTACACTGTTCTATGCCACAGAATAAAATATCACAGCTTCTTGTATGGCGAATTATTAATGTGCCTAATGTTAGTCTGATGGTGCATTCGTTTGCCGTGATAAAATATCAGCAATAATGTTGTCAGTGCCTCTGATATGGCGGATTTCGAAGTCGAAATCTTGAAGAAGAAGACTCCATCTTTGTAAACGATGGTTTTTAGGAACACCTTGCTTAAGTACCAACAATGGCGAGTTATCGGTTAGCACAACAAAATGGGAACCTAAGAGGAACTTAGATAATCGGCGTATACAAAATAGTAGACTCAATGCCTCCAATTCCATCGTAGAATAATGGGTCTCTGCCTTGTTCAGCTTCCGGCTTACGTACAGTATAGGATGCCTCACCCCTTGCACTTCTTGCATTAGGCAGCCTCCAATTGCAATAGCGCGTAATCTGTGGTCAAAATAAAGGGTATATCTATAATTGGTAGTGTTAATACTGGTGGGTTAGAAAAAAATGTATTTCAATCTGCACATTGCATCCTCTAAGCGGGTACTTTTACAAAATTTTTCTGGATGATCTTTTGTCAACAGATTAGAAAAAAACTGATGTAAGTTCTGCCCAGTTTGGTATAAATTTGGCATACTAGTTTATGAGACCTAATAAGCTTCTAACTTGTTTCTTTGTAGTTGGAACTTCTAGGTTGAGAATTTTCGATACAATTTTATCATCTGTCAAAAGTTTGCCTTCGGAAATCCTATGACCAAGGAAGTCTATTTGTTTATAGCCTATTTCAACCTTGGAAGGTTTGATAGTAAGTCCAAAAAGAAAGATTTGTTTAAAGACTTGTTGGAGTGTAAGTAAGTGAGAAGTCATGTTAGAAGAATGAATGCATATGTCATCAATATAAGATTGCACGTCCTTAATGCCGTGCAATAACAACCTAGTTAACCTGACAAATGTTACGGGAGCGTTCTTGAGACCAAATGGAAGATATCTCCATTCGTACAACCCCAGAGGTGTAGCGAATGCTGTTATATGTCTTGAAGAAGGGTGTAGTGGTATCTGTCAGTAACCTTTCGCTAAATCAAGCTTAGAAAATAAAGATGATTGAGACATATTCAAAATGAGGTCTTCACAGCTGTTCATTGGCTCAGCATCTGTTGTGGTTATCGTATTTAACCTTCTATAATCTATGCACAAACGAATCGTATGGTCCTTCTTTTTCACCAGGACTATAGGCGAAGAATACTGGGACATAGACTTCTGTATTATTCTATTTTTCTCTAAGTCCAGAATTTCTTTGTCTAAATTTGCTCTATAATGCAAAGGAATAGAGTATGGTCTACATTTGATCGGTGTCAGATCTGTCAGCACAATTGAATGTATTATTTTGTCAGTCCGTCCAGGTTTGTTTGAGAAGATAGTTTTATAGTTGTTAAGGAGAGACAACATGTCTTGTCGCTGCTGTTGTGTCAAAGTGTCAGAGATTTGTATGTCCTTCATACTACTGTCGTCGTTCATAATTGGTACTGGAATTTCCGTATTGTCTACGTCCGTCTGATTTATTACTGATGCCACTGTTTGTAAATTGTCCTCAATGTCATTGTCGTCGTCGTCGAGACTAATAGTTGTCAAAATGTCGTCAAATTGGTCGTCGTTGTCGGTATCCCATATTGTCGGTACTGTAAATGTGTTTTCGTCGTCTTCGTTGTCGCCAGAAAGAGTCGTTGACGATGCTTCGTTTGTCGAGGTGTCATTCAGTTGAGTAATTGTCGTTTCGTTTTTGTCATTTATTATCTGCGTCTGCTTACTCGTGTCACTGTCTTTTATAGAATAGTATGGTTTTAACATATTTACATGGAATATTTTTAATTTTCCATTCATAGAAATTTCGTAGTCAACTTCCGAAATTCTTCTCACAATTTTAAATGGTCCCTGCCAAGAGGTTGATAGTAAATCTCTCTTGTCAGGTAGCAATAGTAAAATATCTTGATTTGGTTGTAATACAATCGTTTTCGCCCCTTTGTTGGCGTACTGCCTGTACCTAAAACCTTTCTCCTGTAATGATGTTCTGGCCAGTATACAGGATCGAATGATTTTGTCTCTGGTGTCAGTGACTAAATCATAGGTGGAAACTGGTAATTGGGTATTTACAGGTTGTGATATTATATCTTTGTAAATAGTGAGAGGTCCTCTTGGGTTCGCTCCATATATCAATTCGAGCGGAGAGAACCCTGTGCTTGATTGTGGGACTTCTCTATATGCGAACAGCACCGTTGGGAGAAGTATATCCCAATCGGCTGGATTTTCAGCTGTCACTTTGGATAACATATGTTTCAGGTCCCCATTTAGTTTTTCGCAAATTCCATTCGCGGCCGGTCGATAGGGACTGGTGAAACATTGTTTTATGCCTAGTAACTTAGTTACTGATTGGGTGGCATTAGATATGAACTGTGTTCCCCTATCTGAAATTATCTTCTCCGGGAAGCCAAAACGGGAGAATATATGTAAAAATACGTCCGTCACATCCTTAGAGGAGATAGATTTTAATGGAATCATTTCTGGCCATCTCGAACATAGATCCACAAGTGTAAAAATATATCTATTTCCTTTGTTTGAGATGTGGTTCAAAGGACCTACTAAATCAACTGCCACAATTTGAAATGGCCTCGAGGCAGTTGTGGTTGATTGAATTTCTGCCGTAGGATTCTTTCCCTTTTTGACCAGTTTCTGACATGTATCACATGATCTACAATAGGTTTTTATGTCTTGGCAAAATTTAGGCCAATAAAATTGGCTCAGGACTCTGGCTCTAGTCTTTTCGTAACCCATATGACCTCCGAAAGGTGAGTCATGGGCTATATTTAGTTTTTTCTTACGATGTGATTGAGGTAGAACTACTTGCTGTATCGTGGTCTGATCTCTGGTATATAATCTAGTTAGAACATTGTTCTTTATTCTAAATGTCCATGAAGCATTGTTAGTCAATTTTGGCTTAAGTCCTACTAACCGAAAGTATTGTGAAAGTGTAGGATCTGCTTTTTGTTCTTCTACAAAATCAGTGGTGGTAGTGTTAGGTGATATGATTTCTAGTGACTCCTGAAGTTGGTCGGTGTGGGTTTTGTGTGTTGTTTGTCGTGTTACTACGTTAGTGTGTTGTGTGTTTTGTTGCACATCTACAGGCTTAGTAATTTGTGGATCGATGGCATCCTCAGTTCGAGGTTTTAAGTTGGTGATATCATTGACAGATTCAACCGCCCCTGCATTCTGCACCTCGGTGAATTCATTTCGAATTACGTCATTGGTTGTCTCCCTTGTACTTTTGGCAGTTTGAGACGAGCACGCGTGGTGTTTCCCTTTAGAATCGCTGTTTGGGTTCTGGATACAGTTATTTTGTTCCCAATCTCTGATTTCCTTTTCAGAACAAGATCTTATGTTGGGCAGATTCCCAAGAATAATATCAGCGACAGGATTTTCTAGGACTGCGCATAATACTAGTCCTGATATAAACGGTGTGCGAATTTCGACAAGTGCTAGGGGGTATCTTTCGATCGTGCCTGCGAATGTGCGACAAGTTACGTATTTGTGTGTGTAGTCTTTGTCGTTAACTAATGTTTTCTTAATTCCACAAAGAGTTGCCCCGGAATCGCGTATTAATGTGCACTGTTTGTTATTTACAAAACCTGTTGAGAAATTTAATTTGCCTGTTGATGATAAGGCTGCGTTGGCCATTTCGTTAGAAACTGGTATTGTGTGGCCGCATAACAATGTAGTATCAAGCTGAAATTTTCTACAGGTGTTACATTTGTTGTCAGTGATTGTGTCAATGATTTGCACTGCATTTCCTAGCTCACTCAAACTTTCATTTTGGTTGTCACATTCGTTCAGTTGTTCAATCTCTTCATCTGAGAATGTCTCAATCAGTGCGGCATTGGCCTGCTTCATTATCTTTCGTCCTTCACAAAATTTTGAATAATGTCCAAAGCTGGAACAAAAATAGCATTTGACCGCTCTCTGATACGCATTTCTCTTGTTCTGTTGCTTTTCCACTATCATTTGGAGACGATGTGGATAATTCGGTGATTTGTCACACATTGCGTACTCTTCGTGTGTCAGATGACAATACTGGCACTTGACTGGTTTTCTGAACTTAGAGTGTTGTTTGAATCTATTTTCAGTTGGTTTCGAGTATTTAGTGTTTGTAACTGCTGCTGTTTCATTTTGGCTCATGTTTAACTGGAAAATATCGCGGTTCGCTGTAAAAAATGCGCTCCGCTTGGCTTCTACCTCTTGGATAGTTTTACAATCCATTTGTTTCAAAAATTTAGAAAAAGGTGTTGGAATTGTATTAATAATTTTGTCAATTATAATGAGTTCTTTTAGTTTGTCATGGTTGTTATTTGTTTTTGCTGAGGTTATCCACTTTGTACATATATCCTGAACTGTAGACACGTAGTCTATGAAGGTTTGATTAGGTTGTGGGGCTAATTTTGCGAACTGTTGTTGATAGCCTGCTGTATCTAGTGAGAAATGTTGAAGTATTCTTTGCTTTAAATAATCATAATCTTCCCTCATATCTTGTGGAACTGTCTCTATTACTTTTAAGGGCTCCAGTGCTAAATTTCTCATCAAAATAAATGACCAGTCGATTTTTGCGACCTTATGGTAGGTCATTAAACACTCAAAGTTTTCTAAGTACGCGCTGATAGAATCTCCTGAGCAGAATGCTTTAACGAGGCCTTTATATTTGTTATATTTTTGTTCCTCTTCCTTACTTCTCATTTTGTTTACTGATATTTCTAGGTTGGAATCAATTTCCATTTGTTTTAGTCTTATCCGTGTCTCTGCATTTAACTGGGCTTGTTTGGCCGCGGCTTCAAGCTCCATCTGTTTCTCTTGAGTCTGAAGTTGCATTTTCTTTTCTTCAGCCTGCAGTTGCATTTTCTTCTCCTCAGCCTGCAGTTGCGTTTTCTTTTCTTCAGCCTGCAGTTGCATTTTCTTCTCCTCAGCCTGCAGTTGCGTTTTCTTTTCTTCAGCCTGCAGTTGCATCTGCATCTTTTTCTCTTCCGACTCCATTTGCATTTTCTTCTCTGCTCGTTCCATTGCTCTTTCTTCTCGTGCTATATGTTCTGAATGTGTCTTCTGTGCCCATTCTGACAGTTTTTCCTCTTTATATCCTAATTTAATACCTAACTCAATACATTGTTCTAACGTTGACATCTTGTCTTTTAGTTGTTGTTGACTTTACTGAAATTAAATCCCTTAGAAAATAGTTGGGGAAATACAAAATTTAGTTATTTCCCTTAATGTTTACATGAGCAAATACACATGAAAAGTTCTGTTGGTTATGAGGTTAGCATATTCATACAAATCAATGCATAGAAAAATGTTACATGAATGGATGATGGTAAGTACCGCTTAGGGTTGCAATGAGCATGAAATGAAACTCATCTTATTTTCCCTGAGTTCTCGAATGTAGTCTTGTTCTCTCGCCACTGTTGGAGGACAGGTTACGTACACCCGATATTTCGCGGAACAATCTGATGTTGGAATAAAAAAAAAATTAGAATCAGTCAACGTAAATGTCACAGTCATGTCAAAATTCATATTATTAACATCATTTGCAATGTTCGTGAAGAGGGACTAATACTAGTTCATTACTAGATAGCTGCAACGTTTTTTTTTAACTTTGTTCTGTATTAAACCTTGATATAATTTAATTAATTTTTACTTGGCAACCAAGAGCTGTCTGAAACGTAAAGCGTGTGCCAAAACCGGCGATTGCCCCCACATAGCCTGTCACAGTCTTAGATCGCTAGGGGATCTGGACTCGGGCTCATACAGGCAACAAACTCCGTTAGATACAATATAGCAACATTTATTTATATAATATATACAGTGCGCTGGCGAAGTGGGTTTTAACAAGCCCGCACTCGACAAGTTGCGTATCACAGAGGTTGTACATCACACATGATTATAACAAACAATTCTAAGCAACTATCTAGCATATGTCTACGACCCCTAAATACACATGGGTCTGAACTATCAAGTCCCTCTAAGGTAAGCCCTGTTGCTTCCTCGATGTCCAGTCTGTCTCTGCCCTTTCACACGTGTCGCAATCCGACACGGGTGGTAACTCTATCCGAGTTTCTCGTGGACCCCGTAATAGGCGGGCCACATCAGTGTCCACGGGACAGTGGACCCACTGACCAGTCCTTCGAGAAGGCTCTGGATTACTCAAGCCTTCGAGTGACTCACTTCTTTCCCTTGAGCGGGAGTTGTAGTCCTTCGCCAGTGTCTCTTACTTTATGTCGGTTACCGCCCCTATGTGAGGCTGTGACAAAGAAGAAGAAGAAGAAGAAGAAGAAGAAGAAGAAGAAGAAGAAGAGGAGGAGGAGGAGGAGGAGGAGGAGGAGGAAGCAGAAGAAGCAGAAGAAGAAGCAGAAGAAGAAGAAGAAGAAGAAGAAGAAGAAGAAGAAGAAGAAGAAGAAGAAGAAGAAGAAGAAGAAGAAGAAGAAGAAGAAGAAGAGAAGAAGAAGAATTAAGGCGTCCGTCTCTATCTGTATCACCGCAAGCCTCGCGAATACGATTTGCCTGCTTCAATATTGGACTTGATTGTGTAATATTATTGAAAATTTACTAAAATGTCACTCATGTGTGTATCTATCAGTTGACTTGCTACAACATGCACGGCTGCGTATGAATATTCACTACATTCTAATGTATGTATCAATGTGTGCGCGTGAACGGCATGCACGCGTGTATGTCTCTGTGTATATGTCTTGCAACTTTACCTAACGTCTTCAGTTGTCAGGTTTGACAGTTTATACAGGCAGCCATGTTGCCACGATGATCTCCCTCGTGTTCATTAACTCCCTGCCATAGGGCCACGTCTTCTTCACAGTTTTGGGCTAATACTTATAAACAACACGCGCGTGAATCAACAAAACACGAAAAGTAGACAGTAAGATTTACTACAACAAGATCACAAGTTACAAAATAGACGTTACGGCTAAAGCTGTCGTCAGCACACAAACAACAAACACACACTGGTACAACTACATGAACAACTCTACATGAAAATATAAATATGACAGTTACTCATCTGTATGCCTGCTCCGTGGCGAGGGTTGTACGGATGCAGTTCATAATCCCGCGTAAACGCGTTCGAAACACAGCTACGGGCGATTTGGCAGCATCTCGCCTTGCGTTTATGTTTTACGAAATGATATGGGTGGCGGTCGTTCAGAAAGCAATGGCAAGCTACTGAACGTAAACTTGCCAAGAGATCACAACAGCAACGAATGCTGGTGTTGACTGCGACGTCATTTAAAGAATATGCAACTAACTGTTTTAATTGATTTGTATTCTTGATGTAGACAGGACACATGTTTCATGATATCCGCATGTATGAATCCAGCAAAACAAATGATTCCAGTTTATTGCGTTGGGCAGTCGGTCATGCAATGGGGAAAAGCATTGGAGGAATGGATATGTGAGCTTTGAAAAGGATTGTGAGAATACCGTAGATGCTACAACGACTCCCTCTAATCCATACTGCAAGACATAAATCGCAGATCACAATGTTGGCAGACAAACTGTCTAACTAGTATGACATCTGTACTGTTTTGGCACCTTGGCGCCTTGACTAACGATAGTCATTGTGCTTAAATATGACATAATAACCTCTCCATAACACAAAGCCTGGGTAAAATTGTAGAGACCATGTGTTGCCCATGCAGCATGATCCCTCTCTCGGCCAGCCTAGTTTACTCCAGACGAAAGGTAACATTAATACATCTGGAACAGGACAAGCTGCATAAACTGCCAGATCAACAAATCAATGCTCTAACTATCCGCCTGTGGAGATTCGATCCTAGACCAGTTGCCAATCAAGGCTTAGGGCCTACTATGCCATGACATTATAATATAAACACAATTACCGCAGACTTGGTTGATTAGTCTCTCATCTGTTGCTTCGTTTCAGGTGCTCCAAGTTTTGTCGATCACGAGATGACATGCTGGGTCACTATCGATGTTCTCCAGCAGGTCAGCACGTCTGTCTGGATGGTTGGCGCGGGACCGACTGTACTGAAGGTACTTCTCTTTGATTGTCTTCCACAGCCTTGTCTTTTCTCACATTATATTTTACAGTCTCATCTTGTATTGATTTATATTCCACATCCTTATCCTCCATTTCATTATATTACACAGATGCATCTTCCATCACATCCTATTCCGCAGAGTAATATTCCATCACATTCTAATCCACAGACTCATCTGCTATTACATTCTATTCCACGCTTCATTTTCTTTCACAGTCTATGCCACAGCCTAACCTTCTATCACATTCTAATCTAGTCTGATATTCTGTCACATTCTATCCAAACGGGAAATCCCGATGACAGTGTCTCCGGGGTACTATGTTGCCTCTAAGGCAAGAAAGAAACAGACGTAATGATGGGATCATCACGAAGGCTAATGGACTATGCTTGAAAAAGGAGAGTCTGACATATAAGACTACGACCTACAGCATGAGAATGAAGGTGAAAGCAGTAACAGCGGTATTCCGTTGGTTAGAGGAGACCACTGCAACATACATTGCATTCATTACAGACTCAAAGAGTATGCTAAGTAAGGTGGAGAAATGAACATTTCGTGTGGGATGGCTACTGTCGCTTCAGAGGTCACAGATTGTGAGAATTGTATGGATTATTTTGTAGGGGAATGAACAGGCTGATAGGCTGGCAGAGAACGCACATCTTGGTGTTAGATTACCTCTGGACAAGAGAGAGTTGGTCGAGCGCCTGTAGGAACAGGTGGAGAAAGTGGAGGAACAAATTGAGAACTCGGTTGAAGAAAGAATTATTTTGCAGGGAATCAGCATGGTTCTCAAAGAATCTCAAAACTGAGAGGAAAGATAAGGAGAACTTTCAATCAGATAGCGGTGGAAACGATTAGTAGTAGGACTCTTCGCTGGCTGTTGAACGAGGGAACAGAGCACGCATGGGAATGTCCTGAGTGTAGTGACGTCGGTTCCTTGCTCAACTTAACTCTAAGGCAAGAAGAAGTTGTACTATCCATGTTGTGGGAGAAATTGATGTCTGTGTCATCAGCATCATGTGCTATACCAATAAGCTTTGACGGGTATGGGTTACCATCTCACACGTTCTCCAGAGCCTTAGACCAGATCTGTGTTCTTGTTCCGAACGTGCCATGTTGTCAAACCAGCCAGGCATTTATCTCTTTGTCACCCCTTTTTCTTTTTCCCTCAAAATTGCCACTTGTCTTCATCTGTTCAAGTATAATTCTCCTCATGGTTGATTGGACTATACGAATATGGGTCTAGCACAATATGCCCAATGTGGGGTAGGAGTGTAAAATGGTCCTTTACTTACTTACCTGATTAACTTCCATGAGATGATTAATCCTCTTAAGCGATTACCCGTATCTGACATGATCGTATATATCGCCGAACTATTGTCATTGCATTATAATACAACATGTCTCCTACCATATTAACAACTGCTAAGTCATAACTGTGATACATCCATACTTCTCATTTCCCCCCATCCATTTATGTTGGGTCCACACTTACATTTTGTTTGGTCCAAACATACTTTTTGTTGGGTCCAAACCTACTTTCTTTCTGTTAAAGAAAGAAAAACAAACAATAATTGTCCGGAAGCAGTTTGGTGCTATGGTCATCACATGTTGTAGGCCAGGACGCAATGAGGAATGGGTGGGCAATCTTTCCCTCACCTGGCACTCGTGATGGCGTGAAGACATTTCTTGCTGGCAAACATCCGCCTCTTTGTTGTCTCCGCTTGAGGCATTCATCATGCTTACCGCCCTAATCTGATACTCTACCGACATCTACAACCCCCGAGCCGATATAATTCAGACATGTACAGGCTCCGACTACAGCCTATTTGTTGTTGATAGATAACTAATGATAACAGATATACCCCGCCTATACATTTAGCACAAATATCAGTCTAAACGTGTCTTCTGTCTGCTAATTCTATCTAAGCCCGTTTTTCTTTTTCTTTTCCTTTTTCAAATTAAAATCTTAACAAAACGTCAATACAATTCGCATATAGAGTATAAAGTTGAGTTAAGTCAATAACATATCTACAGCACTTGGAACATTCAAATACATGCTCCATTCACATCTACAACAGCCAGCGAAGCGTCTTAAAACCAATGATACAAGTTTTGAGTGTCTGCCAGGTTCTCTAGTCATTCTCTGTAGCACCATTCTCTCCAAGCAGTAATAATCTAACCGTTCTTCTACACTAGCCGTTCTCCATGGCGAAGGTGTCACGGACGCGGTTCGTAATTCCGTATACCCGCGTTCGAAACACAACTGCGTTTGATTTGGCAGCAGACCGCGTTGCGCTGATCTTTTTACATAAATATTATGGGTGCCGGTCGTTCAGAAACCAATGGCAAACTACTGAACGTAAACTTGCCAAGACATCAACAACAGCAAGATATGCTGGTGTTGACTGCAAACGTCGTGTAAAAGATATGCAACTAACTAACTTCTACACTACACACACGATTCTAAAGGGCTCAGACCACATCTGTTTTTTCATACACCAAACCCCACCAAGTGGCGCACACCCAGCCAATCCTGTCTTTGGAGGTTAGACAAAGGATCTTACATGTTACATAGAACCAGTTTTACTTATAGCTAGTTCTTAAACATCCGATGTGCTCATGATGGGGTAGAGGGTTCAACCCCTACACTGGATAGTTGGACTAAAATATTGATCTATCATCCTTGGCTTGGGAATGTTAATTATAAGTACCTCTGAAGTCGGAGTGGATTCACCTGATGGCGAGGAGCACTATTAATAGGTAAAGCTAATACACACACAGAAGTAGTACGTATGGACTACACTTGAGTTCAAAGCGAGCGAGCACAAAGAACACACACACACACACACGCACGCACGCACACACACACACACACACACACATTGGATTCTGGCTAGTTTCCTGAAAGTTATTTTACCAGCTTTTTAAGCCTGTTATGGCCTTAGCTCTGTTTCTCACCCGATCTTCCACTCTTCATTCAGCTGTCTGTTCCGAGCGATGCCTCCCGTCTCGAGGCACGTGCACAAGCCCTCACACTTGCTCCTGCAGGCAAGGTTGGTATGGTGAGCACTGTGACAGATGCAGAACTTATCCTGGATGCAAACACGGGACCTGTCATATACCAGGGCAATGCGTTTGCCATAAGGGATGGACTGGGCCACTGTGTGATGTCGGTAAGTAAAAGCTATCATTTATATTTATCACATCTCATTAGTAGTCGTCGTATTAGTAAGTAAGAGACACCTTGCCGTCTTTATATACAAAAGTATGTGGATTGGAACTAGAGCTAGAACTCCATCGCACAATGCCTGGGCTTGGATACACAGAACATGTGTTGCCCATGCAGCATGATCCCTCTCTCGGCTTTGCCTTGTTTTCTCCAGAGAAAGGATGACCAGAACGTCTCGAACAAGGTAGGCTACAGATGCTGCTGGCTCAGCATCACACCTCCAAGAGCAGAAGGTGAGAAGTGGCCAGGCCCTCACATCTGGGGGATTTGACTTAGAGGCGTTCAGCCATATCCCTCAGCTGAGTGCTTCCAACCAAGTGTCTGGACCTATATGAGCGTGTACTTCTGTCAAACACCCCTCCTGACCAAGTGTCTGGACCTATAGAAGCGCGGGTTACTATCGAACTTCCCACCTGACACTGTCTTCAGAGCAGATCACGCGACCAGCGAGATTCCGCCCGCAGGAGATATTGCTCGTCTTTTTTGCGAAGCTTGTAAGCATGCATTAGCTCTATAATTGCCATCGTTATCTAAGTAGGATCGTGTCATCTAAGGAACCTCGACTGATTTAATGAGCCATTAGCGGTCTCACCGTGAGACAGTGTGAACTTAGACAAGCATGGCTTTATCTTTGAGGCAAGCATATTACTACTGGCAGGATCAACTAGATAGCTATCGCACAGACGGATTATTCACGCACACGCAGCTCAAGAGTAGCAATCGCTCAGCGCGCTCCCTCAGTACCCGGTGATACATGCAAAACCACTGGACGCCTACCGACGAGCTTTCAAGCTACGCCAGGCAGGACTGACCAAAAAGCTATGCCAGCTTACTGACTGCAAGCCCACTACTCACTGAGAGAGATGGGCGCTTAAAAGTTGTCGAATGGTCATACAAAAATTGCTCTTTCGCGTCTGACTTCGTGCTGCGGTCACATTCTTGAAACACCTGCCTCTCTAACGTGCGTCGACTTGGAAGTTCCCGATTGGGTGCACCTCACACAGCCATCCGAGACAAGTCGTAGTAGTAGTAGTAGTAGTAGTAGTAGTAGTAGTAGTAGTAGTAGTAGTAGTAGTAGTAGTAGTAGTAGTAGTAGTAGTAGTAGTAGTAGTAGTAGTAGTAGTAGTAGTAGTAGTAGTAGTAGTAGTAATAATAGTATAGTTAAGTTATTTGCATATCCTTAACAGGACGTAGCAGCCAACCCCAGAATTGTTTGGTTATTTGTGATTCCTGGGCAAGTTTACTTTTAGTAGTTTGCCATTGATTTCTAAACGACCGGTACCCATACCATTTCATAAAAAAAACCAACTTAAGGCGGTCTGCTGCAAAATTTCCAACAGCAGTGTTTTGAACGCAGTATGCAGAATTACGAACTGCGTCAGTAACCCCTTCACCACTGAGCCGGCGTAATAATAATAATAATAATAGTAGTAGTAGTAGTAGTAGTAGTAGTAGTAGTAGTAGTAGTAGTAGTAGTAGTAGTAGTCGTATTAGTAGTAGTAGTAGTAGTAGTAGTAGTGGTAGTAGTAGTAGTAGTTGTCGTCGTCGTAGTCGTAGTCGTAGTCGTAGTAGTAGTAGTAGTAGTAGTAGTAGTAGTAGTAGTAGTAGTAGTAGTAGTAGTAGTAGTAGTAGTAGTAGTAGTAGTAGTAGTAGTAGTAGTAGCAGTAGTAGTTGTAGTGGTGGTAGTGGTGGTGGTAGTGGTAGTGGTAGTGGTAGTTTTAGTAGTTCGGGTAATAATAATAACAATAGTCATATATTAGAACATGTCAAATTCATCCCCTATTGTATGTGAGTGCTATAGTATGTCCACATTTGTTTGCCTTCATTCACGATAAATTATTTTGAAAACTGTCTGTTGCATTGTTATGAAATTTTTCCAGCCGTCTTATATTTACCCCCACCCAAGGAATATGTCTTTGATAGGTCCAAAAACAACTTAAATCATTGAAAGCGGCGACATTCCTTTGATGTTTTGCTGAACAACTAGTGATTTCTCGTTAACAAAGTTATTTTTACGGTGATGGGAGACCTGTCAAATCTGATGACACACAAAGGCGTATCCGGATTCGTATGGGAGTGGGTGCAATAAAAGAACTAACTTAAAATCGACAGGGTCGGCTGCATTGCACCGGGTTTTTATCCCATATGGCTCAGTTTCTTTCCGCAGCGCGGAAAGCGTCGCACAAAGCACGAACTCCGTAGTTCCAGCGACGACCCTCGGGAGTCTCCGAAAAAATGCACTCGTGAAATGAAGGACGCGGCTCGGAATCGAACATACATCCTTCGGAGCCCGAGTCAGACGGCTTGACCACTTCACCACGGAGATTCCCGAGATGGGTGCAATGTGTAATATTAGTAAAGACATAGAATTTAGAGGCACGGGGTAAATAATTTGTAAATTAACAGGAAAGTAGAAGGAATATATTTCTTACCTTATTTTTCATTTCCTTCTTGTTTCTTCAGCTGATGCTGATGCTGTAATGTTTAGGGCCTGCAATTCGTCTGAATAGTTGGAGCAAAATATCCCAGTAAGTGTGTACGTAGATTAAGGTCTGCGATCTGTTCAGACCTTAATCTGTGTCGGACGATTCCAGTAGGTTGATGATTGCTCTCGGTTGCATAAAATTCAATCCATCCTTTCTCCCATAGTCCTCTTCCTCTTTCAACACATGGTCCTGACGTTTTTTCCAGTAACTTTTATCAATATTTAATAGCGCGGACAGCAGACAGAAAGGTAGGTAGGTAGGTAGGTAGGTAGGCAGAAAGGTAGGTGGGTGGGTGGGTGGATGGCTGGCTGGCTGGCTGACTGGGTGGGTGGGTGGGTGGGTGGGTCGGTCGGTCGGTCAGTGGGTTGGTGGGTCAGCTGGTCGGTGGGTGGGTTGGTGGGCCGGCCGGCAGGCATGCAGGCAGGCAGGCAGACAGACAGATAGATTAGATAGATATATAGATAGATAGATAGATAGATAGATAGATAGATAGATAGATAGATAGATAGATATCGGTCGGTCGGTCGGTGGGTCGGTCGGTCGGTCGATGGGTCGGTCGGTCGGTGGGTGGGTGGGTGGGTGAGTGGGTGGGCCGGCCGGCCGGCCGGCTGATAGATAGACAGACAGACAGACAGACAGACAGACAGACAGACAGACAGACAGACAGACAGACAGACAGACAGACAGACAGACAGACAGACAGACAGACAGACAGACAGACAGACAGACAGACAGACAGACAGACAGACAGACAGACAGACAGACAGACAGACAGACAGACAGACAGACAGACAGACAGACAGACAGACAGACAGACAGACAGACAGACAGACAGACAGACAGACAGACAGACAGACAGACAGACAGACAGACAGACAGACAGACAGACAGACAGACAGACAGACAGACAGACAGACAGACAGACAGACAGACAGACAGACAGACAGACAGACAGACAGACAGACAGACAGACAGACAGACAGACAGACAGACAGACAGACAGACAGACAGACAGACAGACAGACAGACAGACAGACAGACAGACAGACAGACAGACAGACAGACAGACAGACAGACAGACAGACAGACAGACAGACAGACAGACAGACAGACAGACAGACAGACAGACAGACAGACAGACAGACAGACAGACAGACAGACAGACAGACAGACAGACAGACAGACAGACAGACAGACAGACAGACAGACAGACAGACAGACAGACAGACAGACAGACAGACAGACAGACAGACAGACAGACAGACAGACAGACAGACAGACAGACAGACAGACAGACAGACAGACAGACAGACAGATAGATAGATAGATAGATAGCCAGAAGCCGGGCCTTGTCAGCTAGTTTATTTATATAATAATGTTTCATGAAAGAACCCCATTTGGAGACACCTCTGAATCTTCGCGCTGTTTGTTTCAAAACGGAAATCACGTGAAAATTTTAAAAAATGCGGGGGTGTATCTTAGTGAAGCTGTAATACTGTTAAAATCATGGACGTAATCTCTAAGTCGTAATTAATATACCGCATATAAACTAACTTTGAAATCTGCTGTAAAATCTCCAGAACCAAATTTTTTTCGTTGGGTGGACATAATGATAAGGTTATATACTAAATCTCATCCTTTTCCCTCAGTTGGTTACTGAGATATTGAATTTTATATTGAGGCAACAAAAAAAAAACAAAAAAAAACAAAACAAAAAACACACACACACTATAATCAATACCTCCGTATTACTTGACATTGTGAACACTACTTGTCATATCCACAGAGACGCTCTTCTGTCTGGAGCACAAGCCGTGTCAGAATGGCGGGACGTGCCTTCACGACGCCTTCTTCAACTACACCTGCAACTGCCCGACCGGCTACACGGGGACACACTGTGAGGTTCCTCTGTGCCACAACAACTTCTGCCTCCATGGAGGATCGTGTCAGGTCAGCCCCCATTAATTCACTCTTTCTACAGCATGAGGCGTAAATTGACATGTAGTGTTCAAAGGACGAAGTGGTCACGTCGTCTACCTCGCGCTCGAAGGTTGTGGGTTCGATTCCTGCCAACGTCTTTGGGTTTGCGAGTGCAACTTTCTCGGAGACTCCTGGGGGTCGTCGCTGGAGCTTTGGAGTTCGTGCTTCGTGCGACGCTTTCAGCAAGCCTATTCGTGGCAAGAGACCGAGCCTTACGGGATAAAACCGGTGCAATGAAGTCTATACTCTTGTGTTTAAAACGCTTTCTGTGTCAGCATTGGGCTGGAAAATGTTGCATTGATATCTTATGATAATTGAACAACAACGACTCAAACAATAGACTGCACTATTTATTGTCCTGCATATTTCACTGCATCTCGTCGGGTATGTGCTACAGATTTCTCACAACATACACTAATGTTAACAAGAAACTTCCGGTTTCAAGATGGCGACGGACGGTCGTGTTGTTTTGTGTTCGTTAACTTTTTCGCGTAGGGGATGGATTTATTCATCTCTTGCGTGTAATTGGTGTGCCAGGATGTAAAACCAGGAGTTTCTACTCAAGATCTGCGCGGGTGCTACGGAGTTCGTGCATCGAGCGAAGCCTTCCTTGAGTGAATTTTCAGCAGCGTGTGTGGTTTTCAGCAGTCTGTGTTTACGTTTTTTCAACATGGCGGAACAACGTGTGTTTTCCGAGGGTTCAGCAGTCAATATAACGAAGCGGCGTGGTAGCCGCGCAGGGAGGAAGAAACAAGGTAAGCGCGGTGGTTTGAGACGTTTTAGACTCAAGTGTCACCGTCTAGGACTCAGGAACATCCGTATTCTATATTGGAACTGTGCCAGTGTAAAACAACGGGGCTCTATTTTAGAAACCCTAGTTTACAGGAACGACATTGTAGCACTCCAGGAGACGAGACTGGGCGATCAGCCACTCCGAATTGCCGGCTTCAAATGTTTCTACAACAGACGACATCTGGGAATGGCGATTCTCGTTCGCGACAGCATGGTGGCATCAGAGCTAGACATGTCCAGTTGGGACAGTGACGATATACAAATACAGGCGTTGAGAGTTCATTCCAGTATACCATTCGTGTTGGTTAATGTTTATGCCCGCAATGCGAGTGTGGACGCACAGACGTGGCAGTGCTTAAGTGGCATATTAGGCCACGAGAGAAATGTTATTTTCTGTGGTGACTTCAACGCTAAAGGCAGATCATGGGGAAACACTTCCTCCAATACACAAGGGGAGGAGCTCGAGACTGCACTGGAAACCATCGACCTGGTTTGTATCAACAGTGGCTGTGTCACCAGGACAGCAAGCCGTCCAGGCGATGAGGACAGTGCTATTGATCTGGCGCTAGTTTCACCTTTACTCACTACAGTGTGTAGATGGGGTGTCCTAGGACACCATGGCAGCGACCACCACCTTTGCAGCATATTGGTGGAGAAAGGCAGAACCAGGCAGCACAAGCTAAAGGTAAAGACGTTCCAGTATGACAGTACAGGGCAAGATGTGGTGAGTAAAATAAGACGTGACAAGCGCAGAACGTTTCAGGGCAGGAAAAAAAGCTGGGAGCAGCCACCGTGGTGGAGTTTCGAGGCGGAGAAGGCTTGGGTGGATAAGCGTAGTGCTGTAAGGAGATGGCAAAATGCCAAGAAGAACAGAGCTGGTCATCCTAGTCCCTGCTTGCACTTAGAAAGAGAGATGCACACAAAAGTAAGCTATTTCAAAAAACTGGTCACGGTGGTTAAAAGCGAAAAATGGGCAGAGGTGTGTCAAAGAGTAAGCACAGACAAGTCACTGAAATTGTTCTGGCGACTACATAAAAGCATGAGTGGTGTAGTCAAGAATAAGAGCATTTCTGACTTCCAAGGTGCTGACCTCATCTGGCAGAGGACTGACGAGGACAAGGGCAAAGCCCTCTTTGAACGCTACCTTGAGCAGAGCAACCAGACAGACATGGGAGGTCGAAATCTGGCCAAGGAGGTCACCTCAGACAGATGCAAGGCCCAGAACACTTCGGATGAAGACACAGTGACAGTGAAAGAAATCAAGGCTGTGCTTCGACGATCAAAAAACAGTGCTCCAGGTCCTGATGGCATAAGATACGACGACATAAATAGGTGTACCGACAATGAGCTAGAGAAACTAGCACACATGTACAACAACAGTATAGGGAGTGCTAGCATCAAGGAGGAATGGTTACACAGCTATCTGATTCCCTTGCCGAAGCCTGACAAAGACCACAAAAAAATTCAGGGATATCGAATTATAACCATGCAGAATACAATAGGCAAGCTGCTGGATAAGGTAATTGCCAGGAAAATATCAAGCCAACTAGAGAGGCAAGGTGTTTTCCCACCTACCCTGGGTGGGTACCGTCCAAAAAGAGAAACCTGGACCAATGCAGCAGTCT
Organism: Cepaea hortensis; assembly: GCA_963921405.1. Taxonomy (NCBI): domain Eukaryota; kingdom Metazoa; phylum Mollusca; class Gastropoda; order Stylommatophora; family Helicidae; genus Cepaea; species Cepaea hortensis. The sequence goes on along the minus strand of OY992879.1, from coordinate 87,347,070 downwards.
TTGCCCATGATGTCTATGAAGGTTTCCACTCAGGCACTGAAACCGTTGCTGCAGCGATTGATCTTGAATACGCATACAACAGAGTACCACTGGATTTTTTTAATGTTTCAGCTTCTTGAACTAAACGTAAGTCCATTCCTCCTTAGTTGGATCGCTGCAGCCCTCTTCCAACGGAAAGTAGTTTTTAGATGTGGCAGTTGGACTTCGGAACCAACAACAATATATCCTGGCCTACCACAGGGATCACCATTATCTCCGGTACTGTTCAACGCCTACACAGTGAGAATCACCAGTGAGCAGATCACTGGACCTGGCAGGACATTGTCATATGCCGATGATGTTTTAGTGTATCGTCAGGGTAAGGATAGAGAGGAGGTTGCTGGGGAACTACAAACCGAACTCAATCGCATAAGTACTTGGTGTGATGAAGCTGGGGCAATGGTCAACCCAACAAAGGCAACAGTGACTTGGTTCTCGTTGAATAATCATATTGTCAACAATCCAACACTAACTTTAATGCTGTGTTCAGAGACGGTGGAAAGAACGCAGGCAATGAATTACCTGGGGATACGGTTTGATCGAAGCCTTGCTTATAATGTGCACATAGACCAGGTGATAACAAAGGCCAAGCGGGGTTTGGCAGCGATGCGGGTTATGGCGGCAGCAAACTGTGAGCAGCGCCATCTATGTCTTCTGTACGAGGGGCTGGTCATGTCTGTTTTGGAGTATGCAATGGCAATCTTGACTCTCAGCCATAGCAGATAGAAAGGATGGAAAGGATACAGAATGAAGCTATGCGCATTATTCTTGGATGTACAAGAGATACAGCATGCAGGGCGATGCGCTACCTTCTTGATTTTCCAACCATTGAAGAGAGAATACAAGTTTGCAGGGCACGCGCCTACCTCAGAATTAACGCAAACACACAACATCCACTGCATAGTGAAATTAGGAAGGTGAAGGGCAGCAGGTTAAAAAGAGGACGGTCGTGGATGGGTCAAGCCGAAGACATTCTTCAACAGGTGTGTTCACTTGAGGACTTAGAACCTGGCGAGGAGTGGGTGCAAGTGCCAACAGACTTCTGCACATCCTTTTCAGTTTGCATCCAACTAGATAGAAAATGCAGACAAGAAAATCCGGCTGCTGTTGAGGCTGAAGTACAAGCGTTGATTTTCGAGAATTCGCTAGACGGTGACGCGGTCATCTACACAGATGGGTCGGTCGTCCGACATGTGAGAAGCGCATGGGCCTTTACAGCTCGGGCCGGAGGGAGAATTGTGAAGGAGGACTCTGGTGCTTTCACTGAAACCACAAGTAGCCTGACCATGGAAGTCATGGCAGTAAGTAAAGCAATAACATGGCTCGAGACACAGACATTCACCAGGGCTTGTTTCCTTAGCGACTCAATGAACATGATCAAGAGGATAGAGGAGGGGTCGATCCGAAGAGAATGGTTGCTGCCTCTGGAGCGGTCTCGGCTGGCAAAGATTAGTTTCATCTTCGTGCCAGGGCATGCGGGAGTACAAGGAAATGAGCGGGCTGACAAGCTCGCAGGTGAGGCTACTGTGGAGGGCGGACGCGCCATGGACCAGGCTGACATTCTGAATGCTCTACGTGATGTGAGACTTTTGCGAGAACAAAGTGATGACTGTGAATCTACAACAATGGCCAGACTGCTAGAGCAGCAAATTAAAAGAGGGGTGGCCAAACAAGAACACTTCGCAGGAAGCCAAAGAAGATTGATAAACCAACACAGAACTGGCGTCGTTAGCCGCTACACGCTGCGGGATTTGCTGAGGAGGGGATCCGAGCACTTATGGACTGAATGGTTCGATGTGCAACGAGGATGATCTGTCGACTAACTAACTAACACTAATGTAAAAAGACAAAAGTGGAGATAATACGTTTCGTGTGTTATTTAACAACACACTTATTGGACTCAAGTTAAACCTGGCCGAGACAAATGCCATTCATTCACAAAAGCCAACTTTGTGCAAACAAAAAGATAATTAAAATTACTGTGGCAGAGAATTCAAATTGCTGTGTAAATATGTGTTTTGTATACATCAGAGTTTCGGATTTATCTCATTGGTTTAGTTTATGCTAGGCAATAAATCGCGTTATCTATTGTTTGTGTCTTCATTGTTCAAATTCACATACCATAGTTTTGAATCTAATGATATCGACGTCCCTGTGATCTCTCTGGTTGTGAGATCAGATATCTAGTCGTCTCTGATAGGAAGGCCTCGTGTGCATGCAAGCTATTATAAATCTCACGAATATATGGAAATCACAAAGAACAGGTAGGCCGCGAGACAGTCGCTCAGGCAAAAATGTTAGGAAAGACAACCTTATATGTATCCATGCCGAAATTGGACACACTAGCATTGTATATCTTTGCTTCCAATGATATTCCATGGTACCTACCTTAGATGGGATGACTCAAAAGCCCAAGTCAATTGTTTTAAAAACGCACATTGGACTCGATTTGGATTCGAACCCAAGACTAACGGGCCGGTGGGCCAGCGTGTTTATCAATGCTCTAGCACGGCTCCCTAAATTGTAGTGAACAGAAATATCAGCTGGAGAACCCATTGAGGCCATCAAGAGGGTTCGTAAATAATCACACATGTATCACTTGACGCCCATAGAGGTAGAAGAAAAATGTAGATATTAGAGGACGCACTAGACAACATAAACATTGAAAGCTATAGTTACAAGTGACAGGTTCGAATCCCAGTCGTTAATTATAGCATAGCTTTTAATTTTTATATTGTCTAATGCGTCCTGTAATACCTACTTCTTTCTTCTAAATTTACCTGTGCGGGCTGTTGACTTGCCTAGACTCCTGTCTGTTCCACTTTTCACATTAGGCAGCGATGAGCATTTTGTGTGATATTCACTGGCACAGGAACGGAGCATAATTGGGACGACCCGTTGTCGTGAAGTTGGAGCCACGACTAACTTCAAATTTTATGAGTGCTAAACCTTGCATGTGTGTTTATTTATCCCTATAATATATATTATATATTAATGCACCTTTATTGTACATAGCAATATATATCAATAAAATGTGTCTGAATAATCCGCAGGTTGCCGAAGGCACTCGCTACTGTCTATGTCCAGCACAGTTTGCCGGACCTCGCTGCCAACACAGACTGCCCCACCACATCCCGACCAACACTTCCAAGCTGTCGTCTTCATGTACGGGTGCTTCTTGTACGCCAGAATCCCACAAACAGACGGCATGCCAAGAGCATCTCTGCTACAACAAAGGAACGTGTATCGAGTCTGACGATTCCCAAACTGTACAATGCCAGTGTCAATTTCCATTTACAGGACCCCAGTGTTTACAAGTACATGACCCTTGTCAAAGTAACCCGTGTCGGAATGGGGCAACTTGTAAAACTACCGACCCATTTACTGGTTCGTTTGTATGTAATTGTGTTTCGGGATATTTCGGGGATGTGTGCGGTGACGCAATAGCCGATTTGAGGCGTACCGTGTGCGATAAAAATGTGATTTGTGAAAATGGTGGAACTTGTGAAAAGTGGCAGAGAAGTGGCCAGTTCTTTTGTAAATGTTTGGAGGAATTTACTGGTGAATTTTGTGAACTAGAAAAAGATAACGGATGCTCAACGCACACGTGTTTAAATGGTGGCACGTGTGTGATAAATCTAAAACAGGAACTAACTTGTGATTGTGACACAGGTTACACGGGACTGTTTTGTCAAGACCTAGCGGCTAATGTCTGTTCCCGTGTGGTGTGTCAAAATGGAGGGACATGCCTGGAGCATAACGGCGGGTTTGTCTGCGCCTGTAAGCATAAATTTGAAGGGGTCTTCTGTGAGAAGAGGGTCAGGAGGCGAGAAACTACAATCATCGTCGTTGAAGCACCAGGTATTCGAAACGAGAGGTTGGAGGTTAAAGTTGAAAGTACTTTTAAATCAACTGGGAACTATAAGAAAAGTGATATTCTGTGTCTGTTTTCTGCATGTTTCGCTGTCTGGATTCTGTTTCATGCTTTGTCCTAGCGGTTGTTAGTGTGTTATTGCTGTTCTATTTATTGTTCATCAATATTTAAAAGGTAAGAGGTAAACTCCATGACACAAGTAGGAGTTTGAAGAACATACCTTTTCGTATACAGTACAGTATCACTCCGCGTGAGTAGTTTGCTTCGCTGGATAAGACGAACGTCAAGAACGTATCATGGGTTTTCTGCCCTGGTGACGTATGTATGCGAGGAAATTAACAGGCTGCTTGATAGACTGGCACGTGTCGCTTCTTTTAGGCGGTGGGCTAGATTATGACAAGGCTTAGGCGGTCAAGGCTCTCTGGGATCGAAGTTAAATCAAACAGGCCCGCGTCTATAGAGACAGATTCAGCGGGTGAGGAGCAGAGGATCTGAACTGCACTCAAAGCGTTGAGAAATACAGTCGGACGTTCAGCCAGGTACCATCAGCTGGCTACTAGAAAAGAGGACGGAAATGTGTGGGGATGTGTCGGGTGCAGTGATGTTGATTGACGAGATCATGTGACCAGTTTCCTTTACGCCAGTGTGGTTATCTGTACTACCATATCAGCTTTACCTGTGCTGTTGACATTGTTGAACGACACGCTTCACTTCAGCCAATACACACATCATATTAACGATGATATTTCTAACCTGTGTCACAGTCGAAGAGAAGAGAAAGGAAGTGCAGTTATTGGTCTAACTATATATCAAATAATTGTTTTATGTGGTGAGGAAACCAGCTTCATTTCTCGTCGTTTGTTGTTGTTGTTGTTTTTGCTGTTGTTGTTGTTGTTGTTGTTGTTGTTGTTGTTGTTCTTGTTGTTGTTCATTCTTAGTGAAATCAGAGATATGAATTTCATAAGAGTAGGGATAGGGTGCAGTAAATACGTATGTACTACAAGTGAGGTAATGAACCCAGACTTCTAACTTCACAAGCCATTAATCTTTCCACCGTATTGTCATGACTCAACACAAATCAGACAAACCAAACGTAGATCAAATACTATTAATGTGCCGTGGTGTGTTTTGTCGATGTTTTTAGTTTTCTTAGTCCTCGATATTATAAAAATTGTTCTGTAACATTTAAACCAAAAACCCCTAATTGTATTCTTTGGTGATTACGTAATGGTTCTTGGCTGATATCCATATTTTTTTCTACAGGAACATGCAATATCTCAAACACGTTACTTTAACATATTTTCTGGTGTAGTGCCGCAGAGTCTTAATACTGTTTAATCTCTCCATTGCTTTGCTAAGTCTGCATCTGACTTTTTATTCTTATTTTATGTACGAGCTGTCTTTTTGCAAGCACGCTTTTGTGAGTAAATTTCTGACTTAATAGGAAATAGTAATTGGAATTTCATTACTTCTGTTCGATTTCACTGAAAATTCCTCCACATATCAACACACAGATGACCACAGGTGGCTTGTGGAAATGTATTGTAATACGGGCTTTAGCTGTTATGTAATCTGGATTTGTAAAACCTCAGGAACTTACTAGAACTTGTCTAAATGGAGCTTGATACATTCTGGATGATAGTTAAGGCGCTTCATGTGGTCTGTGGTTTGCTACGAGTTAACTATGTGTACAAAACAATCGAGAGAGTGTGGACTAATTTGTATACTGTCTTTAAATCGTAATTCATGATTGTGGATTGTTGCTATTATTGTTGTTGTTATAGATTCGGCATTGATGAGCCTTCAACTTTGAGCTTATTTTCATGAGATGATAAATACACGTGTCTATGGAATATTGCTTACGTCCATTTGGTAATATCTACATGTGCCTGTGGATTTTTGCCTAGATCTATGTATTACGATTTAAATACGATAAACATATAAATCCACACTCTCTCTCTCGATTGTTTTGTACACTCATTTAACTCGTAGTAAACCATGATATCTGCATGTGCCTGTGGACTTTTGCTTAGATCCGTGTAGTGATGTCAACATGTGCTTGTGGACTTTTGCCTAGGTCCGTGTAGTGATGTCAACATGTGCCTGTGGACTGTTGTCTAAGTTCATGTGGCGATATCTACATGTGTCCGTGGACCTTTGCCTAAGTTCATGTGGCGATATCTACATGTGCCTGTGGACTTTTGCCTAAGTCCATGTGGTATATCTGCATATGCCAGTGGACTTTTGCCTAGATACATGTGGTGATATCTGTATATGCCCGTGGACCTTTGCCTACGTCCGTATGGTGATATCAACATGTGCCCGTGGACCTTTGCCTAGGTCCATGTGGTGATATCTAAATGTGCCTGTGGTCGTTTGCTTAAGTCCGTGTGGTGATATCTGCATATGCCAGTGGGCCTTTGCCTAGATACATGTGATATCTGTATATGCCCGTGGACCTTTGCCTAGGTCCATGTGGTGATATCTACATATGCCCGTGGACCTTTGCCTAGGTTCACGTGGTGATATCTACATGTGTCCGTGGACCTTTGCCTAAGTTCATGTGGCGATATCTACATGTGCCTGTGGACTTTTGCCTAGATACATGTGGTGATATCTGTATATGCCCGTGGACCTTTGCCTACGTCCGTATGGTGATATCAACGTGTGCCCGTGGACCTTTGCCTAGGTCCATGTGGTGATATCTAAATGTGCCTGTGGTCGTTTGCTTAAGTCCGTGTGGTGATATCTGCATATGCCAGTGGGCCTTTGCCTAGATACATGTGATATCTGTATATGCCCGTGGACCTTTGCCTAGGTCCATGTGGTGATATCTACATATGCCCGTGGACCTTTGCCTAGGTTCACGTGGTGATATCTACATGTGCCTGTGGACGTTTGCTTAGGTCCGTGTGGTTATATCTACATGTCCCTGTGGACGTTTGCTTAGGTCCCTGTGGTTATATCTACATGTGCCTGTGGACGTTTGCTTAGGTCCGTGTGGTTGTATCTACATGTGCATGTGGACGTTTGCTTAGGTCCCTGTGGTTATATCTACATGTGCCTGTGGACGTTTGCTTAGGTCCGTGTGGTTGTATCTACATGTGCCTGTGGACGCTTGCTTAGGTCCGTGTGGTTATATCTACATGTGCCTGTGGACGCTTGCTTAGGTCCATGTAGTGATATCTACATGTGCCTGTGGACGCTTGCTTAGGTCCATGTGGTGATATCTACATGTGCTTGTGGACACTTGCTTAGGTCCATGTAGTGATACCTACATGTGCCTGTGGACGCTTGCTTAGGTCCATGTGGTGATATCTACATGTGCTTGTGGACGCTTGCTTAGGTCCATGTAGTGATACCTACATGTGCCTGTGGACATTTGCTTACGTCCGTGTGGTTATATCTACATGTGCCTGTGGACGTTTGCTTAGGTCCGTGTGGTTATATCTACATGTGCCTGTGGACGTTTGCTTAGGTCCCTGTGGTTATATCTACATGTGCCTGTGGACGCTTGCTTAGGTCCGCGTGGTTATATCTACATGTGCCTGTGGACGCTTGCTTAGGTCCGTGTGGTTATATCTACATGTGCCTGTGGACGTTTGCTTAGGTCCGTGTGGTTATATCTACATGTGCCTGTTGACGTTTGCTTAGGTCCGTGTGGTTATATCTACATGTGCCTGTGGACGTTTGCTTAGGTCCGTGTGGTGAGCCATATGCATTGAAGTCGATCCTCTTCCTTTTTAAACCTTGTTTTGAATTCATGCCACGCGGGTGTGGTTCATTCTGGAGACTCACATGAACTATTTATGTCCTGTCACGAATGCTGATATATATTTATTCTTTGAAAATCACCGTGGCGTTCTCTCCTTACCTTCTTCATACAAAATTAGATTTAACACGTCATAAATATTATTTTATGATTAGGTTATCTAAATATTAAAATGTTATGAGAGCGAGACATTCCTCTGAGCATTGAGTTGGTGCTTTTTGACTGTAAAATACTTAAATCCTAAGGGGGAAACATTACCCAATAAACCCTAATCGTAGCTAGTCCAGATGTACGATGCTGAATACTGGCCTGGTCTATCCGAATGTGTCTATCCAATGATATGAAGGCCCAGTGCCGCTCCGGCACACCCTGTTGGTTTTTGAGGTTGGAGCGAGGAAGAAGAGATATGCAACAAAGGCGCCGTGGAGATAATACTTATGTATGGGCTTGAGAGAAGAGTTTTTACACCATATAATTGAATGCCTTTTTCAGAAGCTCAAGCGAAACAATCAAAAATGGAGATTCTCTGTTGGATCTCCCCCGACCATTTCAAGATCGCGTTAATACAAGAACCGATTACTTGATATTGTTTTTCCCTTCATATTTTACAGTTATGTACGTTTCATCCTTCTAAAATTCATTTTATAAAGTAAATAGACCCACAAATCATGTTTTATGTGGATGTCTAGACTTGCTTTAGTATATGCTATTAAATTTACCTTCCATTTTTACGCATACTGTGAAGGGTTGGGTGGATTTTCAGATAGGAAATATGAAAAACGGGGGGGGGGGGGAAATGACGTTCTGAAAATACGGTGAAGGGGGGCACGGGCCAAATTTTTGATAGGAAGGGGGGAATGACGTTCTGAAATTATGGTGAAGGGGGGAACGGGCCAAGAAAGGTTGAGAACCACTGGACTAGAGGCTCTGGCTGACAACCAAAGCTCTCTGGAAATGTCAGACGGACACATAATCAAACTTGTAGTATCACTGGAAATGGAGCTTGTGCAATGGGTAACTAACCTTTGATACCAATACTTTTTTATGTGTTACATTTTAATTTTTAATTAAATTTTCTAATTCCATGTGTTTCTTTAAATCTGTATTGATTTTGATGAAGATCACAGAGATCGAAACGTCGATACATTGTGCTATAGTGTAACTTATTTATATCTTATTTTTACGTAATTGTTATAATTGTTATTTTTACACTGTGATTCCCGTTTGTCGGATTTAAGTTCGTTGTAAATTATGTACTCTGAATATGTGTTTATTATCTCTCACTTGTTCGCAAGAGCTACACATGCCTAGCTGTTTTCGTGCTGTATGGCTATATCCCGATGTTACTTCTCTTTAAAAGGAAGAGCTTGCAGGCAGAATGGATGCTGTTTCTGAGACTAAACGTGCGGACGTCAGCATCGACGAATGGATAGAAACGCGCGTTTTTAAACATCTGGTGTGCTGTTCAACCCCTACACCGGACTAAAATGTTGGCTTCTCGTCCTTGACTTGGGAACGTAAATTACAAGTACCTGTGAAGTCGGAGTGGGTTCGCCTGATGGCGAGGGACGCTGTTAATAAGGGAAGTCATTCACACGCAAAACTCGATCCAGAACTAATAAAAGTAGTGTGTATGGACTAAGCTTGAGTTCAAAGCGAGTGAGTGAAAAACAAAGCTAAATTTGCGAATGTCTTGACTAACGAAGATTGCATGGAAGAGAATAATGAAAGAAGAACATTACACTCACTGGCATCTTGCCGTCATGACAGAAGATAGTTTGTTCCACTGTGCTTCAAAAAGGCATAATAGCTACAACCCAAAGTGGTACGACCAGGGATAGAATTATACATGTCCATAGCGCAAAGTCTGGGCTAAACTGCAGAGGCATCAGGACCCATGCAGCATGATCCCTCTCTAGCTCTGCCTAGTTTACTCCAGAGGAAATGTAGCACTAATGCATCTGAAACAAGACCAGTTGCAGAAGCTGCCGGATCAGTAAAGTAGCGCTGTATATGTCCTCCTCTTGGAACTTCGATACTAGACCAGTGGCTTAGTATCGCGCAGGCCTGGTCTGCCCTGCCATGACATGAAGTCTGAGGGTACATTTCATCGCACCAGAATAAGGCTTTTAGGAGTATTTTCCCAATTGCGCGCCTTCGCCCAAAACCGTTTTGACAGTATGGGGCGTCGGGTTTTGTGAGCGCGGCCCAACATTCGGCGCTAACAGAAAGCAGACAGTGCCGTCTACTGTCATACGGTAGCTCAGTCATATCTGACTAAGACTTGACATGCCTGGAAGGGGATAATGAAAGAAGAACATTATACGCATCTATAACAAAGAGACAAACATTGTTCATTGGTCGTGTAAAACGGGACGCGATGGAAAGATCCGCGGTGGTCATAGAGGCAGTGGCAGACAGAGAGAAATGATGATTGATAAAAAAGAAGGAAGTCATCGATGGAACTGATCCAGTATACCAACGAAAGAGATATGTGGAGAGACATGAAGGTCATAGCCACTCCGCAAATTGTATGACGATGATATTTAATATAAGTTAGTTTGTGTACTTTGAAAATGACCATTCTGATCTGTTTGTCATTTGATTCGATTTTCGTATAAAATAATGCTTTAATGTACATTCACAAAGTTACATTCGCATTATATTTAAGCTTAATGTTTGTATAAAATATTTCATTCTCTGCACACAAAATACGAAGTTAAATATTCTGGCTTTCTTTGCTTATGTCGAAATACTTTAGATATTACATACATTTGTCTTTGCCAAGTGTATTTTTTAGGAGTATTACGTACGCTTTATGTTATTGTGAAGTATAAATTATGTATAAGGAAAGGTAAAACACCCCTTTGACACTAGTTAGTTTATCTGGCTTATGGTGAATCCCTCCTCTGTTTGAACCAATCGAAACTCGATGGGTTATGTGGACAAAATCACTCCGGTCACCTCTACTTCGCTGGAATGTCCCGGTACCCGGGCTGAGTCTACTTGGGAGCCCGGATCATGGAAACAGAAATCCTCGTCTCGTATTGGGTTCGAACACATGATCACCGAGCCGACAGGCAAGCGTGCTAGCCACTGCAGTATTGCGGCTCCGTAGATAACGAACTTAAGAAAATAAAATTATCTAGTTATTCTTGAGGCTATAAAACATGCTTCAGTTCGTTTCCGAAATGTCGGTGGCGGGGCAAATTGAGGATTGTATGGCTTGCGGACATGCAGAACGACTTGCACGGTTACTATAAAACAACAAACATGCATCAGCTGCAAACTACGAAGGAAGGAAACACCAACATGATGCGATAAAATCATGCATGCGAAGTAGAGACAGACATAGATAGAAAGAGAGAGAGAGAGAGAGAGAGAGAGAGAGAGAGAGAGAGAGAGAGAGAGACAGAGAGAGAGAGAGACAGAGAGAGAGAGAAAAAAAAAATAGGTGCCAGCGAATCCACGAATGAGGAAAAGAGGCTGGTGCTGCATAGGACACACTCTGAGAAAACATGATAATAATATAATTAGAAACTGATAGGGACACACACACACACACACACACACACACACACACACACACACACACACACACACACACACACACACACACACACACACACACACACACACACACACACACACACACACACACACACACACACACACACACACACACACACACACACACACACACACACACACACACACACACACACACACACACACACACACACACACACACACACACACACACACACACACACACACACACACACACACACACACACACACACACACACACACACACACACACACACACACACACACACACACACACACACACACACACACACACACACACACACACACACACACACACACACACACACACACACACACACACACACACACACACACACACACACACACACACACACACACACACACACACACACACACACACACACACACACACACACACACACACACACACACACACACACACACACACACACACACACACACACACACACACGCACGCACGCACGCACGGGCACACACACAACTGAGAAACCTGATAATGGTATAACTAGAAAGTCTGTCCACATGAAACCACAGGGAAAACAAAATAGTGGGAAACCTAACAGCCGACGCAGAAGCGGATTAGAGGCAGAGATGAATACTAGTGGGAAGCCATGTGATTGTGTGTGTGTGTGTGTGTGTGTGTGCATGTGCGTGTGCGTGCGCGTGTGTGTGCGCGCATGTGTGTGTGTGTGTGTGCTTTATGAAGTATGCTTAATTTTGGTGTTCTGTTTATCTATGTGCTCCAGTGCGTGTGAAACTATATTATATGTTTAACGTTTGTTTTATGTGTATTTATGTGTGGAGGGGATATTGCACGTATAGCGTTTGTTTTATATGTATGTATGTGTGTTTTGGAGTTATATGCATGTAAACAGTTTGTTTTATGTGTGTGGAGAGGAGCGGCTGGCCGAGTGAGGGTCGGCTGGCCAAGTGGCTAGAATATCGGATTTTCCTTCGGGAGACCCGGGTTCGAATCGTCGGTACGGTGTGGAGTTTTTTTTTTCTCCGGGGGGGGGGGGGGGGGGGCAAAATAAAACTCTAACCTGCACAGTTCGTAGCGACTGCACTAGCCAGGCGGCCTGAATTCCTAAGGCTCAAGATCCCCCCTGCCATACACCGCAAGGCAGTAAATGACAGTGTTTTTGGGGACAGCTTTATGTGCGTGGAGGAGATATTGTATGTATGTATATCGTTTGTTATATGTGTGTATATGTGTGGAGGGGATATTGTATACTTGTATACACAGCGCTTGTTATATGTGTGCACATATGTGGACGGGATGACGTATATATATATATATATATATATATATATATATATATATATATATATATATATATATATATAACGTTTGTTATATGTTTGTATAAGTGTGGACAGGATAGCGTATGTATGTATAACGTTTGTGTTATATTTAATCTTTTATTTGTATAATCTGCATGCGAAAAAAAAAATAGAAACATAAGCGAAATATCATTCATCAATTTTACCGAGAGACCTACACATACACATAAATTGATTTAGACATATTATAAGAATGAGACCTGATCAACTACAAGCTAGACCACAACCCCCCCCCCCCCCCCCCCCCAAGAAAAAAATGAATATAGAACCATTATGCAAAGAAACGTATGGATGGACAATAACGGGTTCGCTTAACAGTCACGGATATGACATAAAAAGGCAACACATCTGGCCTTTGAGCATCAGCTTAGTCCACCAACATTTCTACGTTCCTCGACGAGTGTTGATTAGAGACTTTATTCAAATGATCAGAGAATCTGCCAGACACTCAAAACTCAGAGGAAAGGCCAGGCTTACACATAATCATACTGCTACCGGCACCATTATAATTGGGTCTCTTGGTTGGCTGTTGCAGATGACGACGGAGCACTTATGGGAATGTCCCTAGTGCTGTGATGTCGGTTCCTGGTTCATTAAACTCATCTAAACTCAACTCAGCTCATCTAAACTCAACTCAACTCAATACAACACATTCAAATGGGGCTAGACAATAGATAACTGCTGTATGATTGTATAGGATATCTATATGCGTATCATGTATGCCTTTCCTATATTTATGAGGTGTGCTCTATTTAGCATGTAAAAGTAACGACGACGGATAAAACACTATGTCAACAGATACATTTATTTAGGAAGAGAAATTGTAGAAAGGTTCACAAGGTTCACTGTCGACAGGTGATGGACATGTGATACAAGCAAGTGAAATGAAGAACAGTCATTGCTGTGCGAAATCTAAACGAGTTAACACATTTTGGATTAGAAACGAAAGAACAACACAGTCAGAGAACTAGGAGAATGTATATTTCCTGTGGCAACATGCGGATGTGAAACTTGAATATGTATGGAATCAACTGAGAAAAACACGTATGTGCCTTTGAATATAAGTGCATCGGGATGGCTAAACCGGTCAACAAACACCCTTGAAAGTCGGATGTGTAGGACGACTGCGCAGATATCGCAGCTCGACTGTATAAACTGACATAATGCAATTACGTCCAAAACAAAATATATCGAACAATCGACGAAGAAGAAGAATATAAAAGGAACCTATGACAGGCCTAGGAAACCGGTAGGCAATTTGCTTCATCGTAGAACAATACTGCTCGTTAATATGAGGAAAAGTCACCGGCGCTGGGACTTCAATAACGTCTATAGGCATAAGTGGTCAACAACACCACCACCACCACCACCACCACCACCACCACCACCACCACCACCACCAACAACAACAACAACCAACAACAACAACAACTAGCACAACAACAACATCACCAATATCACCACCATTACTAAGAACGACACCACCACAACCAACACCAACAACAACAGCACCACTACCGCAATAACAAACACAACATCACCATCATCACTAACAACAAACCACCACCACCACCACCAACAACTACACCATCACTACCACCAATAACAACAGCAACAACAACACGGCTACCGCCACCGCCAACAACAATATCGACACCATCAACAGCACCAACATCAACGCCACCATCACAACACTAACAACAACAACAACAACAAAAGACATATTCCGTAGCAAGAGCCTGCCGTGGAATGGGAAGTATTGAGACCATCACATTTGCTGGATCTGAGTGCACTGGGGACTAGGTGGCCAGTCGTTCTCTCTTGCAGTGAACGCCGAGCGTAAGCATTGAACCTTAGTCTCATTGTGCTCATGTCGTTCTCGGTGTAGATTCTAACCGTTGCATCACCGCTCCCGCTAGTGTTACTGAAGAGAATTAACAAATTCACTGGGCAAAAGGTGGAACAGACACATCAATCCAAGAAGAGTTCACTGTTAAAGAAGACTAATTATTACGACAAATACAATTGAGGAAAATGAGATCATGTGGGCACGTAAAGAGAGAAGAGCTGTAGGCACATAAAAAGAGAAGTGCTGTGGACATGTAAAGAGAGAAATACTGTGGACATGCAATGAGAGAAATAGTGTAAGCATGAAAAGAGAGAAATAGTGTAAGCACAAAAAAAGACAATTAACTGTGAAGATTTACAGAGAGAAATACTATGGGCATGAAAAGAAATAGATGCTGTGGGTATGTAAAGAGAGACATACTGTGGGCATGTAGATTGAGAAATTCTGATGGGGATGTAAAGAGACTTGAACTTTAAACATGATAATTGTGGAGGAAAGTGTACCGTAGAAGCGGGGAAAAGACTCAAGATGTTATAGATATACATGAAAATAAGGCAGGCTATATAGGTTATCATGGCGAGGCACTTCGACAAACTGTTGTGAGTGCTCAGGTGTGCACTGGTCTAACTCCTTGATGAAGATGATGATGATGTTCTATGTTTAATATATGTTACATAATGATTATATGTACATTAAAAGTCATACCGTTCAGTGTGGGAAATGTCAGTTTGTCTGTCCAACGACTAGTTTGCAGACTGACTGGCACCTCCTTGCCGTCTTAACAGACGATAGTTTGTAAAATGGAGTTATACTTCTCCACAGTACAAAGGCTGGGCTGAATTTAGAGACCGTGTGTTGCCCATGTAGCATGATCCCTGTCTCGGTCTGCCTAGTTTACTCCAGAGGAAAGTTAACACCAATACATCTGGAACAAAATAAGCTGCAGAAGCTGTCGGATCAGCAAAGCAATGCCCTAACTGTCCGCCTGCTGGAGCTTCCATCCTAGACCAGTTGCAGATCAAAGCTTAGAGCTTGATTTATCCTGATGTGTAATTTGTTTTCAGGTTGCATTTACTCGCACTAGCGTAAGGTTTGTACTTTCAGAATTGCGATCCTCCGCCCGAAGGCCTTTGGAAAAATGTGGGGTTTCGGATCTGGTGAGCGCCGCACAACATTCAGTTTTAATAGAAAGCAGATGGTACCGTCGTTTGCCATACGGTAGCCCAGTCGTGTCGGACGTAGTTGTGTTGTGCCTGTTTACAGCAGAGCTGCGTTCTTTGCGTCGTTAGGCCGACACATCCGAATTCTGCGGGCATTTGTTGACTGGGTTAACCTTCCCGGGTACAGGCCTGATACAAGGTGGAATATGTGACCAATATTTCTCTCAATTTAGCAGGCGATGAGCGCAGGAGTCGAACCCATGTTCCACCATGCTTGTGAAATTATCTGCGCAGTTCCTTATCAACTTACTTAATAATCCGGCTAAGAGAAGAGCTTTGGTGTCTAAAAGGGTACTTTACCTATTCACAAAATCTTAAAAGAGCCTATTACATCGCAGTTTTTCATTTAGTGTTTTTCACGCTGTTGTATCGACGTGTGTTTGTTTCTGTTGCTGACATCAACGTCCATTTTCTTACTTGTGATCCGTGATAAAGTTTCCGTCTACTTCTCTTGTTTTGGGTGATTCATTCATTGCTTGCTTTCTTGCTTGTGTTCGTTGGCTTGAGCTCCAACGCGAAGTCCTGTATGTCGGATGAAGGCATCCTGTTGTCCAACATCAGTGTAATGTTATACAGGACCTGAGTTTTGTGTGAGTATCCGTTGTCCCATGTCTGGCTTATTGGTGTGCAGACTGGTGGTTCCTCGCCGTACAGGCAGACACTCTCCGACTTCGGAGGAATCGGCGATCCTACTCACCTTAGCCAGGACCCCGAAGGAACCTGTTGCCCAGGACGCTCGACGAGGACGCGTCAATAGGTCTTGGCCAGTATATAACCCGGCCCTGGTGCCTTGGAAACACCTCTGCGTCCCATTCATTCATTCTTTTACATGGTAATACGCGAAGAAACACCATGGGATCTAAATCAGGAATACCAGGCAGTGAAGACCTATATAAACATTTATAAAACAGGTAGAGGAGACTGATCAGTGATCACTAAATGAGATCAAAATTATTCCTTATGGCGACTAAATAATATTAAAGGCAGCCCTTGTGAGGAATGTATAAGATCAAAACCAGTCCTTGTGAGGACTATATAAGGTCAAAACCAATTCTTTTGAGGGAAATATATAAGGTTAAAACCAGTCATCGTGAGGATTAAATAAGATCAAAACCAGTCCCTTTAAGGACTATATAAGATCAAACCAGTCCTTGTGAGGACTGTCTAAAGACATCGTCAAAAAAGATATAACCAAATTTGTCTTGACAAAACCCAGTCCTGGTCAGGAGTAACTAGAGAAAACGACAAAAAGCAGGGAGTCTACTGAATCTGGCAGGTCCTCCCAAGCACCGGTCCTGATCAGGACCAACATATGGAAAAAAAAAGGAAAAGAAAAAGAAAATGTCAATCAGCAAAGAGCCCCATAAGACTCAACCGAACTCGAAGAGGGCAGTAGGAAAAATATAACCAGTCCTGATTAGGACTAACTCGAAAGAGATCAAAGAAATATAATTAAAATCCTCAAAAACCTGACCCCAATAATAACCGACTCTGTTGAAGCAGGTTGAACGAAGCCGAAGTCTACCCCCCCCCCCGCCCCCCGCCCCCTTTCCTGTAAAAATCGAATCAATCGGCACAGGAGCATCTGGCCGAGTGGCTTGAACGTTGGGCTCCCATTCGGGCCACCCAGGTACGAATTCTCGGTAAAGATTCATCGTAGGGGACAACAAGATAATGCTAACCTAGGCAGTTTACGGCGACTGCACTAGCCAGGCGGCCTTAGTTAGTCAGACGTTAGACCCCTCCCTTTCCCACTCCCGTCTTAGCCTTTGTGTTTTCATGTATAGTTGCGTGTCTGTGTTTGTTTGTTCTGTGCTGACGAAGGCTTTGACCTCAACGCCCATTTTGTTTCTTGTAATCGTATTCTAGTTTTGTGTGTGATTAATTCACCCCCGTCATACAACGGAAGGAAGTAATGGCAGTAATGACAGTTTTTAAGGCAAGCATGCACATATCTATGAACACAAACAGGGAATTAAAGAGAACGAAATCAGACATACATTCACAACAATGCATTTCCTTAGTGAATTTAAACACAGACGCCAAACATAAAATATTGCACGATTTCTAGCCTGGCATATCTCCCTGCATCTCGTCTGGGGCATACGGCAGAAGTATATATCATGTTATGTGAAAAAAAATTTAACGATACTTTGGCTGACATATGATGTACACCGTCCGTAATATCGTCGTCTAATATTAATATATAATACAAACCATAATCGATTGCTCAAACATATCGAAGCATTATATATTAGTTAGTTCCAGCCGTCACTATGTAAACCGAAGGACTTCCTGCTAAATTTTAGACTTTCTTGGATATAACGTTCTACACATTAGCGCAATATCTGCGACGATCTGCATCATATTTTAGCCAAAGTATCATTCATTTTTGTCACATAACATGATATATAACTCTGCAGTATGCACATGACGAGATGCAGCGAAATATGCCAGGCAGGAAATCGTGCAATATTTTATTTATGGCGTCTGTGTGTGCGTGTGTATGTGTTTTTTTTTTTTTTTTTTAAAGGCAGAGAACCATGGATTGAAATGATCAGCTTCACAACCAACCTACAACATTGCAGTTATAGACATATTTCAGGCGAACGAAAGAAGAAGAAGAAGAAGAAGAAGAAGAAGAAGAAGAAGAAGAAGAAGAAGAAGAAGAAGAAGAAGAAGAAGAAGAAGAAGAAGAAGAAGACAACCAACCTCAGGCTGAAACACTTGATGATGATGATGCTGAAGATGGTGAAGCCAATGAACTCATGGGACTTAATGACCGCACATCTGAGAAAGAATGTGTGGACATACGCCAGGAATTTAATTTATTCTCTGACATTGTTCTCGCTAACCTGGTGTTTAGTCTACTGACTTAAACAAGGTAACCGGCGTGTAAACATGGCCAAGGTGACAACAGAACCGTCTGCCCAAATATTTACCGCTGTCCTAATTCACGGGTTCATTATAAATATAATCGTGGATCCTCATTCTGTACTCTTCTAACCTGAGATGTACAGATACCTCGAGATAATGTGGGTATTCTGGTTCAACGACAAGTAGTGTATCTATCCGTGTGTTCACAGGGTCCAAAAGGGAGATATTGGAAGCATAGAATCGTAACACTCTAACCTTCCATGCGTGTCGTAAGAGGGGACTAAGGAGAGTTGGTGGGGGACTGGCTTCCTCATCCCGTATAAAACTGCTGCTGCAGAATCTAAGAAATGAAAACTCCAAGGCTGAAAGGGGGGATTCGTACCAAAAATTGGATTGGGTTGGATATAAGAAATAGTGATGCTTGGGGGGGGGGGGGGGGGAGGTATGTTTCACTGAGATTTAAGACAGCAGAAGAAGAGAAAGAAGATGAGGAAGAGGAAGAAGAAGAAGAAGAAGAAGAAGAAGAAGAAGAAGAAGAAGAAGAAGAAGAAGAAGAAGAAGAAGAAGAAGAAGAAGAAGAAGAAGAGGAAGTGGAGGAAGAGGACGATGATAAATAGACAAAAAGACAGACATACAGCCAGCTAGATAAAAAAAAGACAGGCAGCCAGCAAGATTGATAGACAGACAGACATACAGACACCGTAATGTTATACATAAGCTATTGACATGGGGGGGGGGGGGAGACATCGAAAGGAAGCCAAAAAAAAATAAAAAATTAAGAGATAATAGACATAACTGGTTTATGTGATACAGCATTGAAAATAAACTGAAATGAGAACACACTTGCGAAAAGGGTGACTGAAGTGCAGGAGAACTGTCAGACAAAAGAATGGGTTGGGAGACAGAAACATACAAAAAGCCAAAATAATACAGATAGGAAATCGATATGCAGATACGAGCTCCTGATATGATGCTCGTTTACGTCTTGTCTGAGAGTTGAAATAACAAACGTGCGTAAGAGAACGGGTGGGAACGTTCCTGCCCTCAGGAGATCCTTGATTGGCAGGCAGACATGGAGTCGGCACCTTCCTTCCGGGCTAAACCTGGGGATCGCTTGCCTATCTGTCTGCTGGATGTATGTTCGTATCCCCCCATTCCCGCCTTGTTCTGAAGTGGGGAATTTTTTTAAAAAGTTGTCTTTCTTTCTCTCTCTCGATTTGAGCTCAATCGTAGTCCACACACATACTACTACTACTACTACTACTACTACTACTACTACTACTACTACTACTACTACTACTACTACTACTACTACTACCACCACCACCACCACCACCACCACCACCACCACCACCACCACCACCACCACGACTACTACTACTACTACTACTACTACTACTACTACTACTACTACTACTACTACTACTACTAACTACTACTACTACTACTACTACTACTACTACTACTACTACTACTACTACTACTAACTACTACTACTACTACTACTACTACTACTACTACTACTAACTACTACTACTACTACTACTACTACTACTACTACTACTACTACTACTACTACTAACTACTACTACTACTACTACTACTACTACTACTACTACTACTACTACTACTGGTAGCTACAACTGCTAGGGAGTACGCTGGGTTGAGTTTTGCTTGTTGGATACTTTCACCTATTATCAGTGTCCCTCGCCATCAGGTAAATCAACTCCGACTTCTGAGGTACTTGTAATTTACGTCTCCAAATAAAAGGACGAGAAGTAGACTGCGTAGTGGATTTAATTTCTAGTCTTCGCGGATAACTGCTAAAACAAAGGGGAATCTAAGTATGTTGTGCGCGCTAAAACGCTCTCTGCAGTTGGAAATCGAAAGGTGCAGGTCGCGAGGCTCTATACAGGCTCATCCTCATCATCATCATCGTCATCATCATCATCGTCATAGTCATCATCATCATCACCATCGTCATCACAATCGTCATCGTCGTCACCATAGTCAATGTCAGCATCATAATTATCATCATCAACGTCATCATCGTCATTGTCATCATCATCCTCCTCATCATCATCATTATCATTTTCATCATCATTATTATAATTATCACCATCATCATAGTCATCAGTTTAGTTTAGTTTAATTTAGTCGACGGATCAACATCACCGCACACGGGTGTAACCCAAAAGTGCCCCGTTCTACTCCTAACACAAGCCTGAGTCCGGAGAATCTCAGCTCAGTGCACGAACTTAGTAGCACCGGCGAGGATCCTGAAATACTTTGGATAGATTTTCAATTCAGCGCCGTTAAACTACTCTTTTTCGATTTCCAATTGCCAAGGAATTTTTTTAATGCGTAACAATACACTCGGGCGTCCGATCTCACTACCCAGAGAATAATGGGAAATTTGTTACTAGAAGTCCACGTGAAAAAATTCCCGCCCATCACCGGGGCTTGAACCCGGGACCTCCAGCACTCGAGGCGGACACCATACCTCGAGACCACTCAGCCCCCGACCATCATAGTCATCATCAACATCATAGTTATCATCACCACCATCATCATCATTATCATCCAGTGGCGTGTACTAAACAGAACACGGCCCACGTAACACACATTGGCGACTCCTATCTATCACAGACTACATTTCAGAAGAAAACCAATCCCCAAAAATAAATAGTTTGCATTTGTGATTCTGGTGCAGACGCAGATTTAGATCCTCGCCAGTGCTTCTTTTGGGAGATTCTTTTGATGTGATCTATTGGGGGAGATTGCAGCACACACCGATGTATTCTGTGTAATGAAAGAAATCCTGTCTTCTTGTTCTTGTTTTTCTTGTTCGTGTTTTTGTTGTTCTTGTTCTTGTTCTTCTTGTTAGTGGTTTTGTTGTTCTTGTTCTTGTTCTTGTTCTTGTTCTTGTTCTTGTTCTTCTTCTTCTTCTTCTTCTTCTTCTTCTTCTTCTTCTTCTTCTTCTTCTTCTTCTTCTTCTTCTTCTTCTTCTTCTTCTCCTGCTGCTGCTGCTGCTGCTACTGCTGCTGCTGCTGCTTCTTCTTCTTCTTCTTCTTCTTCTTCTTCTTCTTCTTCTTCTTCTTCTTCTTCTTCTTCTTCTTCTTCTTCTTCTTCTTCTTCTTCTTCTTCTTCTTCAATTCCTTCATTTACCTCATTGAAGTGTTGGGGATAGATTAGGATCTTTTATGAGGCTCTTTGTGGGAGATGGTACCACATCATTCTAGTGAGGTGGCCAAACCATTTAATCTGTTGTTCTTTAATGACGTGCTTAACTGGTTTCAAACCTCGTAGACTTCTAATTTCCCCATTCCTAATTTTATCTCTCACGGTTACTCGCACAGCACTTCTAAAGCGAAAGTAATTCTTCACAAGCCTCAAATGATGGATGCAATGCACGTGAGCAAACACGTGCCAGGAAAGACGCCTAGTTTGATTGATTGATGCTAACAAAGGTGAAGATACATGCTGACGTGCTCATCGGAACTTCGGATTGTTGTGTCAGCGAGGCAACCTGCTATCTCTCTTGCATCATGAGGCAACCTGCTATCTCTCTTGTATCATCTCATGTTTCTCTTTTGTTATTCTCCTGGATTGTTTCTTGGCAAGCACCAGTTTCTTTATATTTTTACCTATAGTAAGCTGTTGTTCATAATTTTCCCAGAATCCAGGCAGCCAGGTTGATCCTATATAGACTAGACAGGTCAAAGTGATCCAGTCAAAACAAAAGCATATCTAAATATTTTAACTACTGTTATACATACTTATTGTTTGTTGCTTGGGGGATATCTGTAGCGAAGTTGTTAAGCCGTCTGCCACGTGATTTGGAGGTTGTGTATTATTTTCCCGGACTAGAAAGAACACAGCAGAAAGAAGACAAATAACCATAAACTGCATAGATGAAAATTACATTAGCAGCACTTGGACCCAAGCTTGTACAGACGGATCATTTGGACCCATGCATGTACAGACGGATAACTTGGACCCATGCATGTACAGACGGATAACTTGGACCCATGCATGTACAGACGGATTATTTGGGCCCATGCATGTACAGATGAAACACTTGGACCCATGCATGTACAGACGAAACACTTGGACCCATGCATGTACAGACAGATCACTTGGACCCAGGCATGTTCAGATAAATCATTTGGACCCACGATTGAACACATGGACCACTCTGACCTACGACTGGACACATGGGCCACATGGAACCGTGATTATAAGAGGATCACTTGGACCCAGGCATGCAAAGTCGGAACATTTGGATCCAGGTATGTACAGACGGAGCACTTGAACCCATGTATGTACGGAAGGATCACTTGGAGCCATGCATGGACAAATGGATCACTTGGACCCATGCATGTACAGACCGATCACTTGGAGCCATGCATATACAGACGGAACACTGGGTAGACAATATCAGTGGCAACTGGACACTTCTCAAGTAACTTCTGAGTAGAGACAGAGACCATGAGAAACGCAGCAGAAATCTTGTTTAAGCACAGAAGCCACAAACAATCTCTTGCACGGTTTATTGGCTGGCATATTTAGCTGCCTCTCGTCAGGCGCATACTGCAGAGTTATTATTCATATAAAGTGAATAAACACATTGTCACAGATATTCTTCAAATGCAAGGTATTTGTTATCCCCACAGTAATTTCAAAGTTAACACAAACGCTTTCTGTTTGCATAAACCCGGCTTTCACACACACACACACACACACACACACACACACACACACACACACACACACACACACACACACACACACACACACACACACACACACACACACACACACACACACACACACACACACACACACACACACACACACACACACACACACACACACACACACACACACACACACACACACACACACACACACACACACACACACACACACACACACACACACACACACACACACACACACACACACACACACACACACACACACACACACACACACACACACACACACACACACACACACACACACACACACACACACACACACACACACACACACACGCACGCACGCACGCACGCACGCACGCACGCACGCACGCACGCACGCACACACACACACACGCACACACGCACACACGCACACACGCACGCACGCACGCACGCACGCACGCACACACACACACACACACACACGCACACACGCACACACACACACACACACACGCACGCGCGCGCGCGCAGGCGGGGGAGTCAATAAAATGTCACCAAATGACACCTGTAGAAAACACCAATATATATACGATGGCGAGTCAATAGGTAAGTCACAGTTCTGTGGAATGGCAGGTAAATGTAGTTGGTGTTTTCTACAGGTGTCATTTTATGACAGCAACATCGAACTTTATTTTCCCGTTCGTCAGGTGGCGCTAGGTGTCTCATGCGCATGCGCAGCGCATAAACAAAATGACGACTGTACTTACGAAGTGTTCAACCAAAGAGCAACGTGCTGTTGTGCGTGTTTTGTGGGCAAAAGGACTGCCAGCAAAGGACATTCATAAGGAAATGCTTCCTGTTTATGCTGACAAATGTTTATCCCGTAAAGCGGTGCATAACTGGGTAGACAATTTTCTCAAGGACACTCTAAAGTTATATATATATATACATATATATATATATATATAACTCTGCAGAATGCACCTGATGAGATACGAGGCAATGAAGGTCAGCATTGCCGAATGGATAAAGGTGCACGCTTTTAAACTTCCGATTTACTGATGGTGACGTAGCGGGTTCAGCCCCTACATCGGTCAGTTGGACTAAAATGTTGACGTCTCGTCCTTGATTTTGGTACGTAAATTACACATAGTGGTGAGGGACATTGGTAATAGTGAAAGGTAATGCACACGGACAAATCAGCCCAGTGCAATAAAAGTAGTAGCTCGTGCATGGTCTACCCTTGAGGTCAAAGCTAGCTAGTGCGGAAAAAAACCAAAAAAAACAAACAAACACCCGGTGCAAACAAGTCAACACACTTTCGACTTTAGTACTTTTGTACTTGTTACTATTTGTAAAGTGTTGCCATAAAGATATTAATATTAATTAGAGAAGGACAGCAAGGTAAGAATTAATTAGAAACAGCAGTTACCAAAAGAATCGAATGAATCAGGATCATCATAAGCACCTTGCCAATTCTCCTTAGCGGCTGTGGTTTAGAGACAGTAAACAAAGTTTCACAATTCCGACGTACTGGGTTCGAAATCAGATGCCGGGCATTGGGAGCAGGTCGCTTTTAGGAGATTATAACAAGGTCATGAGCAATCTCAATCTACTGAGCATAAGATTGCCGAAAACCCACAAACAGCCAATAAATGCTGGAGTAGATTGTAAACGACAGGCAACTAACACAGCTAGCTTTAACAACTTTCAGGGGTGATCACGCATCCAGATATCTCCAGATTTTATAGAATTCACGTTCCGATATTTTAGTTCGCACCATTTCACGTTCAGATATTTCAGTTCACATAAATTCACGTTAAGATATTTCAGTTTACATAAATTCACGTTCAGATATTTCAGTTCACATCACTATACGTTCAGATATTTCAGTTCACATAAATTCACGTACCTATATTTCAGTTCACATCAATTCACGTACAGTTGGTTTTTGCCTTGCTACAAAGCATGAGCTCCCAGAATCTTTCTTCGCTGCCTTCGTCTATCTCTTCCTTCATTAATCTCGCCATTTTTACAGAGTGTTCTAACTTTTATCTTCTAATTATGTGGCCAGCAAAGTTCACTCTTTTGCTTCCAATTCTTTTGATAACATTCTTTTGAAGATTGGCTTATTTCAAATATGTAGATTTTGCTATGAAACTGGTATTAGTCAAATATCAAATGCAGACGTTTGTTATATACGCATTCATTTATTGCCTGCGTTGGTTTGTTTATTTATTTAACCCCCCCCCCCTTCCCTCGCCTCTCTGTATGGGGTGGTGGAGGATATGTGAATGGGTGAGTGTGTGTGTGGGCTATGGGATGGGTGGGGGCTGTGTGTGTGGGTGGGGAGATGTGAGAAGGTGGGGGATGTGTGTGGGAGGGGGTTGTGTGGGAGGGGATGGGTGGGTGGGGGATTGTTTGTGTGCCTGTGGGTGTGTGTTGGTGGGGGTATGTGTGAGTGGGTGGGAGATGTGTGTGTGTGGGGGGTGTGGTGGGTGGGGGATGTGTGGGTGGGTGGGAGATGTGTGGGTGGGTGGGAGATGTGTCTCATAACACGGTAATATGCATTGTTTATGTTTATTACATTTATTTGACAATGTTTTTTCCTATGTGAATTCATCATGCACTATTGATGAACGAAAGATGGGTGATTGGAAGGGCCGAATGTAAGATTGGCCTGCGGGCCCAGTTTGTTACCCTTTGAAAATAAAGATCGTTCCTTCTTTCGTTATCTCTGATGATGTGTGGTTGGTGGGAGATGTGTCGGCATGTGTGCCTGCGTGCCCAATTTTAATCCCTGTTAAAATAACGTATTTGCTGCGTTCGTTCTCTCTCTCTCTCTCTCTCTCTCTCTCTCTCTCTCTCTCTCTCTCTCTCTCCTCTTAATTTCGGTCTGTCTACATTTGTCGTTTCCCTAGTTCCCAACAAGTGTAGAGTAGAATAGAAACCCAAGGCTTTGCATTAAACATTGTTTAAATCATCGCTGCCTTTCCCCCTCCAGGTTGTAGTTAAAGTGTAGGACATAACATTGTCCCTCCATAACAGCAACTGCTGGAAATGTATTACCAACAATGATAACTGCAGGTGTAGCACTGAATGATGATGATGATGGTGATGAAGATGAACATGATGATAACAATCACCATGATGATGCTCAATATGATGATGATGACGAACATGATGACGAACATGATGAAGAGGAACTATATCCATACCTCACTGTTTGCACACCTTCTGCTCCACATTTTCTTATTTGGCACATTTCACAACTCAACTTCCGCGTCGCCTTCCTAGCAATGAAGGATCTGTAATTGCCTAGCAACGTGTCATACCAAAGTTTTTCTGTTTGTGTTTTAATGTTATTATATTGTCTCGTTTTATGTTTTTCACTAGCAATGTTTGTTTTGTTCCCGAGGAAGATTAGTATAACTGAAACGTCGATTCTCTGTGTCGTAGTATAATTTAGTTTTATTTTATTATTTTTGCATTTAGATATTATTATAGATTTCCCTTCTGTAATGTACATTTGTCGTAGTGGAGTTAGTTGTAAGGTATGTACACAGTGTCTGTCATTTTTCCCCAGGAGTTGCATATGCCAAACTGTCTTGTTTATCTGTGAGGTTTTTTGTGTGCGGTTTATAGAGAATTACAGAAGTTCCAATGAGTGAAGTTCTATAAAGTATATCTCTCTATAAAAGATACAGGTTAGTAACAGCAAGTGTTGTCTAGAGGTATTGATATTTATTCTCGCATAACCCTTGTAGAGAAACCATTCAGAATTTTGGCTCACCGAGTACCCCCACTGTGAGAAATTAGACACAAGTTAAGTTCTACACAGAATTATTTATAGATGATTTCTCTTCTAGGCCATATATAGATATAGAGATCTTGGCAGTTAGCCACAGTAACCAATGAAAGCAATTCTCTCATCTTCCACCTGACTGTGCTCTGGTCGCCAACCTCATTTTTGATCTCATTACTTATTTCAAGTGACACAAGACACTTGGACAAATGATCACATTGACAATTGTACCATTGTAGTGAACATAAACAACAACAACTGTATTTTACACTGGTTGAACAAGACAACATGAGAAGATCTTGACAACAATTGGACAAACATTCACAAAGAATGATCACACCAACAGGTTAGACAAGTCATACATCATGGAAGATACTTGACAAAAACCACACAGACTTTCACAATCTCTGTAACCAACAGCAACAGTAGATTAACAGTCACCATGAAGATGCTTGACACCAGTTGGACATTTCTTTCTCAACAATGTACAAGACAATCACAGAGACATGTATCTCAAAAACTGTTTTCTTACTACTAATCATTTATTAATGTTTCTGGACCAGGTGAAGACTCAGGCTTCATATAGTCAATCATCACACTTCAAATTCTTAGTTAATATGTAATATATTGACATAATTATGAATCTAAATACAACACCCAAATCCCACCGAGACATTAATCTAAATAACCCTCCTCCTTCACTTCTCTACTCCATAAGTTATCCTACACCACACTTTAGACTTAAATCTTTTCTTCGACTGTTACTGAGGGAAATACAAGATAAGCCATAAATTTGGGCAAGCATAGGGACGTTCTGCTCCACTGGTCTGTTTCATCCTTTTAGCACCTATGATGGTGTTGGACAGCTCAGGTTACAGTTCTCCCGATGATGGTTTTCCAATTCAGGCTATTCCCTGCTGTCACAATCTTGAAAGAAATTTTAAAGCTCTATCTTTTCACTGGTGAGTTCATGAAGTTGACACTTAGGACTGTTCTCTTACTTTTCCAGTAGAGGAAGATCTAAAAAGAAACAATATGTCCTAGCATTCTTCTTTCTGTCTATCTCACCTAAATTTGACTGTTCATGAAGTTGACACCCACGACTGTTCTTTTGCTTTTCCAGTGGAGGAAGATCTAAAAAGAAACAATATGTCCCAGCTGTCTTTCTTCACAGTCTATCACTCCTAAGATTTCTGATGGAACTGAATCACCACACCGACTTAACACCATTCCATTTTGTGAATTTGCTCTATTTATTAACTTCTGCTCCTTCAGCTTTCAGCCATTATTAATATTAAGCTGTGATAGGGTCAGCTCCAAGTGCACCTTTAATGTCCACTCTTAGCCAGTAGTGACATGCTGAAGACCAGGTGATCTCTCCTCTTAAGGTTTCTTCTTGAATTTATCTTGAAGATATAGCCTGGAGCTTTTACAAAATTGGAGAGTATCCCTGTCTTAGGCTTTTAAGAAAGACTTTTCTTCAGTGCCATCTGTATAGGCCAGAATTAGTGGATTCAGGCTGAATCTTTGCAACCTGTTGTTCATTTTGGTCTTTTTGGAGTCTGACTTTTCAGCTGGAGTTGAAGCTAGAGCTCAGGACTTCCCTGGAGTTGTCCTGGTAATTGAAAAGGGCCTCCTCCATCTTCCTCATTCTCTGTTAATAAACAAAGGCACAACATGTGTTTTACATCTATTGAACCATTGTCACAGTTATACAGTACTATCACAGATTCAGAGAGGAATGGGAGGGGAAAGGGGAGTGTGATATTCGAACACCCGCCTCTCACTGATGATGAAGTGCAATTGTATTTGGGGGTTTGGGGTGATATCCTTTCTCCAGGTTCATCCCCAAAACCGTGAAGTCATAGGCACATACTCCTAATCAGAGGCAGCTTCACACAATTATCTTGTAAATTCTCACAATGAGTAGATCACAGGGACCGGTGTACCATGAGAACAGACAGTGTGATTAAGCACCAAGAAGTAGGCATTGTATGGCAGAAATCATGCACTAGAAATGCTTTCACATGTGGAATACACATAATGAAAGAAAACATGAATTTTCCCTGACAAATAGCATGAGCCTTCCCATGTATTCAGCTGACAAACACTGTAGGTTAATTTCTACAGTGCAATGCAGTCCTGCAAACATGGATATAATAAGTGTCTTTACTTTTACAAATATGAGAAGTTAATTATATAATTACCATCTCATTCACTCAAACATTCTCAGCCATTATAAGGGAGAAATTACATGCAGTATATAGCATCACACATTCTGAAACATAACTGCCAAAGGTAACTCTCAAGAGCGATGTACAGTTTGGTTAAGAATGGTCATGATAGGCACTCAACGAATGTTCAGAGCGCACAAAGGTTTTGCAATATGCATTGAGCGTGGTTTACAGTCATAAGCATATGCAAATCATCAAATCAGACAGACAATAGACATGGTAAGAATGTTTCACTGCGGTAGACATGACAGGTTTTGAGCGGCAGTTTTAGAGTCACTATACCGAAGTCCTGTCTTCTTTTTACATTTTCTCAAGAAAATACTCGGCCATTCGTCTCTCTCTCACTTCATCAGGTTTACACATAACATATTAAATGATTTAGGTACCTGGAGTGCAGATGACCACATCCTAAAGAATGCTTTTGGGCAAATTTTACCACTGCATCTTGAACACGCCCTTAAGGGATGGAATCAAGGCTTCGACTGGCGGGCTAATTATGTATTAAGGAGCGTTACCAGCCCAAGGGTTACCCAATGAAATGGAGTCCCCACCATTCATCTACCCTCTCTCTATCTAGAATCTACGATTCTATTTTTAGTTAGGGTATCACAACGGCTTACGTGGTTAACTACTGAGTATTGATAAATGTAAATGGACTGGGGATGCGAACGTCCGAAGACATCATGCCACATAGCCTCCCCATAAAACTGTCATGGATACAATGACTGATAGGTCAGGCGTTCACAGTTCCCAGATCCTTTAAGTGGTGTCATCATTTACTCATCTCCCATTACTCCAACAAGAGCTGTGCATATGGAACCAATTGATTCTTTCCCTGAAAAATCTGCTCCAATATTCATCCATCAGTCATGAATTTGGTGGCATCTGCAAAGACCATGAAGTTAGTCCTGCATGAAGTTCCATTTAGTCACTGGAAGTATGAAGAGTTATGACCACACTTAGTGAACTGCTCTCCAACTCATTTCTGACAATGCTCCACAGTCAATCTCCATGCTATTTTCCTGTCCATGATGAATGATCTCTCAGAGTCACACACTTTCAAAGCATGAGTAGACCATTGAGATTCATTATGAGAAGTAATGGCTTTGCAATTAAACCACCTTCCAGATGTTTGATGAGAGTGGTATAATTCCATATGTCTCTCACTTTTCATCTTTATCAGAACTTCATTCTTCCTCTCGCCTCTGGAGAATGATAATCATGTGAGAGTGTATTTAACTGAACACTTTCTCCAACAGTAATCTTGGCATTTGGAACTGGGTTAAAATTTTTGATCATCACCGGAGCAAAGACAATACTTCCGGGTGAACTGTATAGCAGCCGCTGCAGAACTTAAGACTAAAATCTACTAAGTGCAGATTTGGTTAGCGTTGGACACAGGGTCTACCTTTCCAATAAGCCTCTTGTGTTTGCAGATAGTAGCAATTTCCCATTATATTTCCTTGACTTATTTCTGTAGTCTTACCATAGATTTAGAGGTGCACTTATTGGTTGAGATTTCCTCATTCCGTTAGGCCTCTATTTTGATTTGTTGTGAGAAGTGACAGCATTTTCTCTCCTTAGTTGCTAGATAGTTACAATAGTGAACAATCTCATTTCAGACTTGTCCGTGGATTGGCCACTCAGCGTCCATCTTGTGTAAGCTGTTTCCAACGTAGCAACTGATTTTGTAGATGTAGTTATACTAACATCCACTAAGCTAGAATCCCAGGTGGAATTTCCAACTTGTTTTCAGCAACTCTCTAGCTAAGTGCTTTTGAGTGGCTGTAGTATCCGTTCTTTCTCTCCCACATGAGCAAAACGTTTACTATTGGCGAATTTAAGGCGTTTCTTCTCATGCATAGAGAAGTCCGTCATTATCACAGCTACCTTTGAAGGTGTGTGATTATGTGGGTTAGCTTCTTAGTTACCAATATTGACTGGAATTTTGGAAGCCAATTTTACTGACTTTGAGGATAGGACTGGCCAGGTCTTGTGAATATACCTCGCATCTCAGTAATAATATAAGATTCCCCTGCGGAATGCATGGTTCTTATTATATAAAGAGTCGACTGCTGAACTTGCAGAGATCTTTATCTTGAAAGGAGTCAGCTGTTTGAAACTGATCTTTCGTTGTGTATAGAGTGTCAACTGCTGGAGTTGCAGTGATCTCTACCATATAAGAGTTAACTGTTTAAGAACAGTAATCCTTATTAGTCCATTCCATCACAGACTTTGCTCTTGTCTAGAACCGAGCTACATTCCTACCATTTTCTTCGGCAGAAATATCTTCCCATTGAGAATGAAAAAGGAGAAAGACATCAGTTTTTCCAACTTTGTCCTTCCTTTAATCTCCACCATTTCAGGCAGAAATGCTTTCTCAACTGAGGATAAATTGACGGCAGACGTCGGAGACGGATCCTGTTTTATCTCTTCATGAAATTTTTCAGGTTGTCCACGTTATGCTCCTAGTCGTATGATACGCCAATGACATCAGGTTGGTTATCCATCGTTTCCTGGACACATACTTTTGCGTACGCTCTCCACTTCCATTTGAATGGCTAGGGGTCCAGTTATTTTGATGGCCTTCCTGGAGATTCAATGAGTTCACTCCTAGTGACTTGGATCCTAGTACACCAGAGATCACACCATCGAACAATAGACTAATGTCTTATAGACACCAGACTGTGGTCGGGTCATGAATGACTGACCATGACATCAGGTAGAATCTTCCCTTCATCTCGTCCATTACGTATCAAGTACGCTTAATAATACCATTAATTCAGGAATGGCAAGAGACTGAGTTGATAAGGATGTTTTCTCCTGGAGATTCAATCGTGCTTACTTTCTCAACAGCTTGATCAGGGCTACCGACAAGATTACACAACTGAAGAATAAACCCAACGTCGAATTGACACTGGACATTAGCCGGTACGAATACTGACTATACTGAGAGAGATGGTTAGTGAGGTGTCTTAATGGTTGCCCAATTTTTCCATCAGGGTTCACACTCTCTGCTCTCAGTGTTGCCAACGTGTTATGGGGACTGAGGAATTAAGTACCCATTATATGATGTGATGCAGTGATATTAAAATGTAAATACACTAATTCCCCTTTCTCCCATGCTAGCCAATAAGTTAGAAAATGGAGTAGGCCCCCTATTTATTCCCTGGATAAGTGTCTTAATTTATCTCAAGAAAAATCAAATTTATCCTGAAATTAGCTGTCTATGTTATTTAAAAATAATTTGTGTCTTCTGGTTCTCAGGTACCTTTGATACTCATAGTGAACACAGTATGCACAAAATTACACAACATTATTGACAGTCCATTACATCAGCCCATCTTGAACCACAACATTATCATGGGTATATCAAACATGTTGACCCATAAGATAATTAACATTTTTGTTCAACTACATTGTACAATGTGACATTTGTGAACAGTGATACATGCAATATTACCACCATTGATGAAACAACCACCACCCGAGATTTACTTGTGGGTTTAAACATCTGGACCTTTTGTCCACATTTATGTGACGAGATCCATTAACCACATCATAAAACTCTAAGCAATAGGTTTAATTTTGCGAGAGGTTACTCCCTGATTCTAATACAAACATAGATATTCCCCACAGGAGTCCCAGACAAGGTATACCCATAGTTTACATCCCGAGTCGCCAGACCTCGTTATGTGAATCCCATAAAAGGTATTCCCAGGGTTCAATTAGTGCATAGAGCACTCAATATGTGATTACCTTGAGGGGTGTTCCCAGAGTTCTAATTGCCTATATTAGTCCACAATATGTGATCCCCTTTAGCAGGTTATTCCCGGGGTCCAGTCGCGGATACGGGTCCACAACATGTGATCACCTTTAGGGGTGTTCCCGGGGTTCAATCGCGTATATGAGGCCCCAACATGTGAGCACCTTTAGGGGTGTTCCCTGGGCTCAATCGCGGATACGAGCCTCCAACATGTGAGGTTTTTTGTGTGCGGTTTATAGAGAATTACAGAAGTTCCAATGAGTGAAGTTCTATAAAGTATATCTCTCTATAAAAGATACAGGTTAGTAACAGCAAGTGTTGTCTAGAGGTATTGATATTTATTCTCGCATAACCCTTGTAGAGAAACCATTCAGAATTTTGGCTCACCGAGTACCCCCCCTGTGAGAAATTAGACACAAGTTAAGTTCTACACAGAATTATTTATAGATGATTTCTCTTCTAGGCCATATATAGATATAGAGATCTTGGCAGTTAGCCACAGTAACCAATGAAAGCAGTTCTCTCATCTTCCAGCTGACTGTGCTCTGGTCGCCAACCTCATTTTTGATCTCATTACTTATTTCAAGTGACACAAGACACTTGGACAAATGATCACATTGACAATTGTACCATTGTAGTGAACATAAACAACAACAACTGTATTTTACACTGGTTGAACAAGACAACATGAGAAGATCTTGACAACAGTTGGACAAACATTCACAAAGAATGATCACACCAACAGGTTAGACAAGTCATACATCATGGAAGATACTTGACAACAACCACACAGACTTTCACAATCTCTGTAACCAACAGCAACAGTAGATTAACAGTCACCATGAAGATGCTTGACACCAGTTGGACATTTCTTTCTCAACAATGTACAAGACAATCACAGAGACATGTATCTCAAAAACTGTTTTCTTACTACTAATCATTTATTAATGTTTCTGGACCAGGTGAAGACTCAGGCTTCATATAGTCAATCATCACACTTCAAATTCTTAGTTAATATGTAATATATTGACATAATTATGAACCTAAATACAACACCCAAATCCCACCGAGACATTAATCTAAATAACCCTCCTCCTTCACTTCTCTACTCCATAAGTTATCCTACACCACACTTTAGACTTAAATCTTTTCTTCGACTGTTACTGAGGGAAACACAAGATAAGCCATAAATTTGGGCAAGCATAGGGACGTTCTGCTCCACTGGTCTGTTTCATCCTTTTAGCACCTATGATGGTGTTGGACAGCTCAGGTTACAGTTCTCCCCATGATGGTTTTCCAATTCAGGCTATTCCCTGCTGTCACAATCTTGAAAGAAATTTTAAAGCTCTATCTTTTCACTGGTGAGTTCATGAAGTTGACACTTAGGACTGTTCTCTTACTTTTCCAGTAGAGGAAGATCTAAAAAGAAACAATATGTCCTAGCATTCTTCTTTCTGTCTATCTCACCTAAATTTGACTGTTCATGAAGTTGACACCCAAGACTGTTCTTTTGCTTTTCCAGTGGAGGAAGATCTAAAATGAAACAATATGTCCCAGCTGTCTTTCTTCACAGTCTATCACTCCTAAGATTTCTGATGGAACTGAATCACTACACCGACTTAACACCATTCCATTTTGTGAATTTGCTCTATTTATTAACTTCTGCTCCTTCAGCTTTCAGCCATTATTAATATTAAGCTGTGATAGGGTCAGCTCCAAGTGCACCTTTAATGTCCACTCTTAGCCAGTAGTGACATGCTGAAGACCAGGTGATCTCTCCTCTTAAGGTTTCTTCTTGAATTTATCTTGAAGATATAGCCTGGAGCTTTTACAAAATTGGAGAGTATCCCTGTCTTAGGCTTTTAAGAAAGACTTTTCTTCAGTGCCATCTGTATAGGCCAGAATTAGTGGATTCAGGCTGAATCTTTGCAACCTGTTGTTCATTTTGGTCTTTTTGGAGTCTGACTTTTCAGCTGGAGTTGAAGCTAGAGCTCAGGACTTCCCTGGAGTTGTCCTGGTAATTGAAAAGGGCCTCCTCCATCTTCCTCATTCTCTGTTAATAAACAAAGGCACAACATGTGTTTTACATCTATTGAACCATTGTCACAGTTATACAGTACTATCACAGATTCAGAGAGGAATGGGAGGGGAAAGGGGAGTGTGATATTCGAACACCCGCCTCTCACTGATGATGAAGTGCAATTTTATTTGGGGGTTTGGGGTGATATCCTTTCTCCAGGTTCATCCCCAAAACCGTGAAGTCATAGGCACATACTCCTAATCAGAGGCAGCTTCACACAATTATCTTGTAAATTCTCACAATGAGTAGATCACAGGGACCGGTGTACCATGAGAACAGACAGTGTGATTAAGCACCAAGAAGTAGGCATTGTATGGCAGAAATCATGCACTAGAAATGCTTTCACATGTGGATTACACATAATGAAAGAAAACATGAATTTTCCCTGACAAATAGCATGAGCCTTCCCATGTATTCAGCTGACAAACACTGTAGGTTAATTTCTACAGTGCAATGCAGTCCTGCAAACATGGATATAATAAGTGTCTTTACTTTTACAAATATGAGAAGTTAATTATATAATTACCATCTCATTCACTCAAACATTCTCAGCCATTATAAGGGAGAAATTACATGCAGTATATAGCATCACACATTCTGAAACATAACTGCCAAAGGTAACGCTCAAGAGTACAGTTTGGTTAAGAATGGTCATGATAGGCACTCAACGAATGTTCAGAGCGCACAAAGGTTTTGCAATATGCATTGAGCGTGGTTTACAGTCATAATCATATGCAAATCATCAAATCAGACAGACAATAGACATGGTAAGAATGTTTCACTGCGGTAGACATGACAGGTTTTGAGCGGCAGTTTTAGAGTCACTGTACCGAAGTCCTGTCTTCTTTTTACATTTTCTCAAGAAAATACTCGGCCATTCGTCTCTCTCTCTCACTTCATCAGGTTTACACATAACATATTAAATGATTTAGGTACCTGGAGTGCAGATGACCACATCCTAAAGAATGCTTTTGGGCAAATTTTACCACTGCATCTTGAACACGTCCTTAAGGGATGGAATCAAGGCTTCGACTGGCGGGCTAATTATGTATTAAGGAGCGTTACCAGCCCAAGGGTTACCCAATGAAATGGAGTCCCCACCATTCATCTACCCTCTCTCGATCTAGAATCTACGATTCTATTTTTAGTTAGGGTATCACAACGGCTTACGTGGTTAACTACTGAGTATTGATAAATGTAAATGGACTGGGGATGCGAACGTCCGAAGACATCATGCCACATTATCCCATATTGTTATATCTGCTGCATTCGTTACTTCTTTGTGAAGACAAAGGCAGCTACTACTAGGAATTTAATTACAGAGACTCTGACAGAGCGAGTGATCATCTTACTTAACGACAGCATTCCTCTCCTGCCCTACATATGTAATCAGATGCATGTAAACTTAACTCATTAGAAAGGAGGTCACAATAAGTAGGTTAAAATGTATAGGGGGAGATAAGTATAATGAGAATAAGTCGGACATATGATAACCTGGTCTTCTTTGGTTATACCTCTCTTCGAGAAGTGGGCGCATGCACACGTATATGTAACAACGTAGACACAGATGGAGGAGCAGATAGGGATAATACAATAAGGATACAAAAGGCAAGAGATGCTTTCATAGCACTAGAAGTATCAGAGGTTGTCTAGTTGCGTCGAAGCATATTTGTTCCTGCAGCGAGGTTTAATGCCACTAGCACTTACGTTAAAATAGAAAGACCTTTCTCTGGATCACACAGGGTAACATGAAATAGAAGGAGACCTTAAAACACATGGAGAAGGGAATTGGAGACAGCGATGAATCGTCTGTGGAGGACACGGTTGGAGCTGCAGAGATGTCAACAGATTAGAGGGTCTGGCGTGAGTTCGTTAGGGGACTATGATCCGTTGAGAGCCTATGATCCGTTAAGGATCTATGATCCGTTGAAGACCTATGATCCGTTGAGAGCCTATGACCCATTGAGGGGCTATGATCAGTTGAGAGCCTATGATATGTTGAGAGCTTATGATGCGTTGAGAGTATATGATCAGTTGAGAGCCTATGATCAGTTGAGAGCCTATGGTCCGTTGAGAGCCTATGATCCATTGAGGGGCTATGATCCGTTGAGAGCCTATGATCCGTTGAGAGCCTAAGATAGGAAAGAAACTGAGCCATATGGGGGAAACCTGGTGCAATGAAGTCGACCTCTTGCCTTTTAAACCTTTAAACCATGGGATAAAAGACAAGAATAAGAAGCGCGATATCCCCGTTGTGACTAGGGACAAGTTTGGATCAGTTACAACCAAGCATCAAACACGGACCATTCACTGGCCAATGATAAAGGGTGTATATTTAATAACTGTACAGTGTTTGAAATTATTGTCTTTCCAAGTTTTGTATTTACCTATTATGTTGGATGAACTCCACAGAGGATAAGTACTGTATATAGCTTGGAACGGCAATATTTTCAAACACTGCAGTCATTAAAGATACACCTCATACAACACTCATTGACAATTACCTCTACACGATTTACGTTTTGAGTTACGCTTTCTTGTTTTATATCTTATTTGAAATGTAATTTCTTTCAATATTTAATTTCTTTTTCAAGAAATATTCATATGCATCTCACAAAATGTACCTCTACACCAAAGTCCCTCTCCTTTGAAAATCCTCTGTGTACGAGATCTCTTGCGGTAGTATTACAGGGAAATAACCTATGTAATTAATTATATTACGAATGATAAATTATCTAGCTTCCCTTGTCCCGTATTCTAACCCTTCCGGGAAATAACTTTCTGTTTGTGTTCGTTCGGTCGCTTCGAACTCAAGTGTCGTCCACAATGGACTGGATTGTGCGCGTGGGCTAGCTTTACCTATTACTAGTATTCCCGCCATAAGGCGAACCTACCCTGACTTCTAGGGTACTTGTAATTTACGTCCCAAAGTCAAGGACGAGAAGTCAAAATTTTAACTCACATTTTCTATTAAAATATAGGATAATATAACCATTTATAACAACTTTTCTTTCTTCATTCGACTTTTGTCGTTCTCAGTCATGTGACCACTCCATAATTAACGATGAAAGCAACGAATCTCTTATATTTATTGTCTATCACTGTGGTTATACGTTCTAACAGACTTCTGTTAGTCCTTCTCTTGATGTTATCTTCACAATTGCATCGCTGTCTCACCCCCCCCCCCTTTCCCCCAACCCCTAATGATGCTTTTACAAGGGGGAGTATCAAAAATTGTAATGTTCTAAAATATTTCGATCGTCTCATTTTTTCCTTGCAATATCTCTTACCATTTGCAATTTCACAAATGATTATGATTTTTTTTTTTTTTTTTTGGGGGGGGGGGGGGGGAGGTAGATTATTTGCATGTTTATTTATTCTTCTATTTGTTTTTATCAGTTACATCAATGATGGACGAACAGAAAACTTTATAAATCACGCAATTAAAACTATTTAAAATAATCATGTGAGAATTTAGTAAGCAAATAGAAGAAGAAATAAGCTTGCCTTAAATGGCATATAGATATACATGACAACATATTTAAAACGAGGTCAGTTATATCAATAAGAAAACATATAGTGCACATCTGTACTCTTGCTTCATAGAATACACAATAGCATTTGATTGTCTAAAACATGAAGAATTGAAAAATATAAAAGGCTTCTTAGTACACAAATCATAACACAAAGCAAAAGCGGAAAATAAGCAACCGTGAGAATATGTGAAGATACCACAAACAAGTTTCATATAGAACAGAATGTCAGATAAGGTTGCATTGTGTGGCCGTATTTGTTTAACTTGTATACAGAAAACATTGGGAGGGACGGTAGAGGTAACATGGACATTAAAGTATATGATCAATTTAAACACAGAACCACAAACAATAAGTTGCACGATTTATTGCCTGGCATATTTTGCTGCAGCTCGTCAGGTACATACTGCAGAGCTATACGTATATCATGTGAAGTGAATAAATGCATAATTTATTTGTAATCATTATTAATTATGATTATAATAATTAATGGTCGAACATCTATCGGGTGAATTGGTATGATCAGCCACATTCATTACCACTATGGGTTGAAGTTAGTATGCCTTTTGTGAAGCACGATACAACAGACTATCAAACATTCAAGGACAAAGGAATAGAAATATCTTTATTTCGACATGATGACGGCACAATATCACTAACATCATCCCGAATGAGAATTCCAAACCTAATAAAAGTTAATAATAATAATAGCACATTACTTAATTAATATATCAATAATAAGTTAAAAATAACACTTATATTCCATTGCCACAAAACATAAATAATTGCAACTAATACACGAAATATGTCAACAGATATAAGCATCAACTAAGAGAAATTACAGCAGGTGAATACACAAATATACATATACCCATACCCACCCCCACCCCACAAACTTAAACACCTCCCCCCCCCCCCCACACACACACGTACATCAACACACACATGGACAACCAACACACATACACACCCGTATCCCCACACATACACCCACACAAAATCACACACACCCCCACACACCCCCACACATATACCAACACCTGCACCCCCACCGGCACCAATGTTGAAGAAGGTTGGCTACTACAGACGGTAAAACAAAGAACATTGAAGTATTTTATTCACTTGAAACGTCATGAAAGTTTGAAGATAACAATAATGGAGGGGTATATGCCTGGGAAGAGAGGAAGAGGAAGGCCAAAGAGAAGATGGCTGCAGGGTGTGGCGTGTGATCTCCACATGGGTGTATCGGACGCTGGACATCTTGCTTATGATCGAGAGGTTTTCCGGAAGGTTGTTATGGGAGCGAGGTTCTACAAAGGACATGCTACTGAATGAATGAATGAATGAATGAATGAATGAATGAATGAATGAATGAATGAATGAATGAATGAATGAATGAATGAATGAATGAATGAATGAATGAATGAATGAATGAATGAATGAGGTCTTTTTGGTATAGCTGTAAATACAGATCGCTCGGTAAATATCCACTGCTGTAAATGTCATTCAACATTTTGGTTAATATATCTATTCCAAATTCTCCCAGTACTTCTAATTCTTCTATTGTGATTTCATCTGACCCGGCTGTTTTTTCCTTTCGTCATATGTTTCTCCAAAAGTACTGGAGAGTTTCGCTCATAGACCATAACTTTAGGAAGGGAAAATTCCAACTGCACCTCCTTGTGGTAGAGGATGGAAACACACTACGGTGTGGCTAACACAGCTCTGGGGACCGAGTATCCACCGGAATAAGTGGACAACTCTGCAGCTGAGCAGAGCAGAGCACTCACTTACACTTACAGTCGGAAATGGCTATCAAAGGCTGAGGTAAAAGACCACCATGTGAATGTGGAAGGCAAGGGGAAACCACCACATTATCTTCCCAAGATGTCATGGCAACACAAATTTCAGAGATAGTGAACAACGTTAATGGCTGTCTTAGGACATCCTCGTCCCGTAGGTACAGTCATGAGCCACAGGTGACACCAGACCGTCATCCAGCTTTTTTTTTTTTTTTTTTCATATCCTTTACAGGACATCGCTGTCAACACCAACATCTTTCAGCTGTATGTTGATTTCTTGGCAAGATTACGCTTAGTAGTTTGCCATTGCTTTCTGAGCGGCCGGCTCACATACCCCGTAAGTTACCGATGCGATTCGAACCACTGCTGATTCTCACCGTCATCACGTTATCGACGAGAGTATACGAGATTACGGAGAAAAGCCATAACCTCTAAGCCACGAAGCCGGCATCATCCAGCTACTGATGACAAAACTACAACTAAACTAAATAAATTTAGAGTAGGAACATGGAATGTTAAGACATTAAATGAGCTGGGAAAGTTAAGCAATGTTCTAAGAGAAATGGAAAGCATGAAAATGAATATACTATGCATAAGTGAGATGAGATGGAATGGATTTGGCAAATTATAACCGTCAAACACACAATAATTTATTCTGGAGGGGATACACATGAAAAAGGTGTAGGAATAATATTTAATAAAAAAAACCCAGCCAAATCAATTAATTGATGCTTTTGTATTTCAGATAGATTTATAATGATCAAAATCAAAGATACGACCTCAAGGATCTCGAATTTCGGAGACCGGAAGCGAATCCACGACTCTCGCTGCACCAAGCAGGCGATTAGCCACTTTGCCATTTCGGGGACGCAATTCCACAGCCAGATCCACAGTAGACATCTGTCTGAGATGCTTTACCAGTAATCTCAGCACACATCCTCCAGTAACAGCATCCTAAGTACTGTAACCACACCATTGTTACGCCAATAGCAATTTCCTGTCTCCCACTCTTCCGTCCAGGTTTCACAGCGTGACAGGAATAAAAATTAAAATTTTAAAGACACAATCCATTTACAACCTCGGCTACGTCTCGCAATCTGTTTACTTCCGGAAACGTGAGCGAATGTCTATCGCATATTCACAATTATCTCTCCTTATTGTTAACAGGCGCCTCTGAGATAGGATGCCAAGAGTGCGTGCCTTCAGGGGATATGTGCCGAGACTATGGGCAAGTTTTCTTTCCCGTGTGCTGTCGACAATAGCTTAGCAAAGTTCCTGGTTGTCTTGAAACTGTTAGATCAGTTTGTACTTTAGTTTTCTTTGCTTGTGGCATACGCGGTTGTAATCATACTTCGAGAGTAACTTATCACCTTTGTACTTTCTCACTTACTCTTCCTCTCTCGCTCGCTTTCACTTCACTTCATTTCTCTCTCTCTCTCTCTCTCTCTCTCTCTCTCTCTCTCTCTCTCTCTCTCTCTCTCTCTCTCTCTCACTCGCTCACTCACGCTACCTCTTTCTCTACGCACAAAATATCTCTCTGTCTCTCTCATTCATTCTCCCTCTCTTTCACTGTCACCGTCTATATCGCTTTTTCGAACTCTTATTCACTCACTCACTCACTCACTCACTCACTCACTCACTCACTCACTCACTCACTCACTCACTCACTCACTCACTCGATCCGCCTATCCATCCATCCATCCATCCATCCATTCAACCATCCATTCTCCTATCCATCCATCCATCCATCCATCCATTCATCCATCCATCCATCCATCCATCCACGCACCCACCCACCCATCCACCCATCCATCCATTTGTCTGTCTGTCTGTCTGTCTGTCTGTCTGTCTGTCTGTCTGTCTGTCTGTCTGTCTGTGTATATACCCTTCTACCTACCCAACTACCATTATACCTCTATGCCTGTTTGTATTGTTGTGTGTCAGTTTCTCCGTCCGCCCGTCTGTCTGTCTGTTAATATATCTATCAGTCTGTGAGTTTGTTTATCTACGTATCCTGTTTCATGTCAGTCTTTATTTTTATTACATACTACTCTCTTTCTATCTGCTCTTTTGACAGTCTGTCTGGCTTCAGTTCTGTCTGTCTTATTTCTTTGTAGTTTGTTGTCTAAACCTGTTCTCTGCCCACCAGTCTGCTCATTTAAAATGTCTGTGATTTCTTAATTCTCCCCTGAAAGTGTTATCTTTTCAGTCTGGGAATGTCTTGTGAAAATGTCCGTTTGCACCAGTTGGTACCCCCTGAAACTTATCTTTTCAGGCTGGGAATGTTTTGTGAAAATGTTCGTTTCCATCAGTTAGCACCGTGTTAATTTCCATTCATTTGTAATTACATTATCTCTGACTACAGCTCAAGATCCGATTACATTGTCTGTTGTCGAGACATTGTCTGTTGCTGGAGTCGTTTATTTATTCCAGCTGTTTATTAGAACAATTGGGTTTCGCCTTTTTTTTTTTTTTTTGCATTTGTGTTACAGTGTCTTTCACAAATCTCTTTCATGGTGTGCTTGTGTGTGTATGTGTGAATATGTATGTGTGTCTGTCTGTTTGCGTCTGTATGCGTCTATGTGTATGTATGTAGTGTGTATATATGTTTCTGTTTATCTATGCCTGCTTGCCCTTCTATCTAAAGATATTGTAATATGCTTTGTTTATGTTCACGGCATTCATTTTATAGTATTTTTACTATGTGAATGTCACATGCACAAAAGATAACTGATGTACGAATGATGAGTGATTGGAATGGCAAGAATGTAAGACAGGCCTACGGGCCCAATTTGTAACCTTTGACAATAAAGTTTGGATAGAACAATGGGGTTTCGACGTGTTGTTTTTGCATTTGTGTGATACTGTGTTGTAGAAATCTGAATGAAAGCGGAATATAATCAAAACGCTCATACAGAAGGAAAAATACACTGGGACACAAATGCGCGTTTCGACTAAAAGCTGTAGCCATGAGGGAAAGGGAAAAACAAGAATACATTCAGGAAAACTGAGGTATTACAATCACAGAAGCTAAAGTATCACAGTCACAGAAACTGTAGTATCACAATCACAGAACCTCAAGTATCATAGTCACAGAAACTGAAGTATCACAGTCACAAAAACTGAAGTATCACAATCACAGAAATTTAAATATCATAGTCAGAGAAACTGAAGTTTCACAGTCACAGAAACTAAAGTATCACAATAACAGAAACTGAAGTAAAACAATCACAGACACTGATGTATCACAGTCACAGAAACCGAGTCATTGACTTCGGGATATAAATTATAAGCACCACAGAAGTCTCCGGTCTCTCTGGCTGAGGGGTTACACCACTTTCTCCGTAATCCCGTTTATCCACGCAGGGTCTCGCAGCGAGGCGAGAACTGGAATCGGTTAGACCCACGCTCGTGACTTGCGGGATAATGAGCCGGCCGCTCAGAAAGCAATGGCAAACTACTGAGCGTAATCTTGCCAAGAAATCAACATACAGCTGAAAGATGCTGATGTTGACAGCGATGTCCTGTAAAGGATATGCAAAACATTTTAAACCACAGAAGTCGATGTTGTTTTACCCGATGGTGGGGTGTGGGGGTGGAGTGGGTGGGGGGGGGGGGGGGGGAGGAGCATACTGATAATAGGAAAAGCTAACTCTCACACAAAATCAGTCCAGTGTGCACACTAGTAGTCTTACGTGTGTGGACAACGCGCAAGCTAAAATAGATAGAACACAAGAAAGTGTTCATAAACCGATTGGTTATTGGTTAATACCAACGACGCCATTTCATGTTAGATACTCCCATAATCACCCAGTCTCTCACAACACATACGGAATTGTAAGAAAACTTACTAACCCAATCGCGCGCTGGTTGAATCTATCATTTCGACACAATCGATATTTAGCACACCTTTGACAATTTACGTTGGTATCCTCCATCTACACATTGTTGTCACATTGTATGCTGTATAATTACATGGAAGACTTTCCCTGACCGTTAGCACACTGGAGATGTGTTAATTTAAATATCCATTTAAGGCGTTCTGGGTATTGTTA
The DNA here is from genome assembly GCA_963921405.1 of Cepaea hortensis. Taxonomy (NCBI): domain Eukaryota; kingdom Metazoa; phylum Mollusca; class Gastropoda; order Stylommatophora; family Helicidae; genus Cepaea; species Cepaea hortensis. The sequence continues at coordinate 87,302,517 of OY992879.1, read as the reverse complement.
ATAATAAATCTTTGGTTTTGCAGCCGACCAGGGAAAAGCCTTCTCTGTGATGGCTACGGTAAATGGATTCATCTACTAACGCGGCAGAACAAAGGGTTGTCATTAGAAGGTTAGGTTACACTGACAGTCACCTGAGCGACGTCCTTGACAAAGAAAGCACGTATTTGGAAATAAATGCTCTGGGTATATCATGTGTTTCCTACAAGAGAGTCTCCGTGCCACGTGGTTGCATCGCTTTCCTCGCACCCGAAGGTTGTGGGATCCATTCCGGGCTACGTAGTTCGGTTCAGCAGACCCCCAGGGATTTTCGCTGGAGATATGGAGTTGTGCTTAATTCGACTCTCTCGGCAGGCTTCTCTGCTGAAAGAAATCGAGCCATATGGAATAAACCTGGTGCAATGAAGGCGATCCGATTTCCCTTTGCAAACCATTTTGTTTCGTGCATCTGCATTTAACTTTCACACTCGGAATGTTTAAGGTTTGTAAGTTGCATGTCCTTGACAGGACGTCGCAGTCAACATCAGCATATTATGGCTGTTTATGATTTACTCAGCAAGTTTACGTTCAGTAGTTTGCCATTGCTTTCTGATCTAACATCAATAATCCCAATGTATGAAAGGCAGCGCAAAGCGGTGTGCTTCAAAATCGCCTGCAGCTGTGATTCGAACGTAGTATGCGGGATTTCAAATTGTGTTCGTACCCGTTCGCCTTAGCGCCGGACGAAGGTATAGTATTTAAGGTGTAATATTTAAGGTCCAATGTGTACGGTACAATATATAAGGTACAATGTTTAAGGTACAATGTGTAACATATAATTTGTTAGGTAGAATGTTTAAGGTGCAATGTTTAAGGTACAATGTGTAAGCTACAATGATTAAGGTGCAATGTTCAGGGAACACTGTGTAAGGTAGAATGTGTAAGGTAGAATGTGTAAGGTAGAATGTGTAAGGTAGAATGTGTAAGGTAGAATGTGTAAGGTAGAATTTGTAAGGTAGAATGAGTAAGGTAGATTGTGTAAGGTAGAATGTGTAAGGTAGAATTTGTAAGGTAGAATGTGTAAGGTAGAATGTCTAAGGCTCCCCCGATGTGTCTCCACCTTGCCGTGGTGGGGGAGCTTGAGTGTCCCACTGACCCCAAGCGCTATGCCGATGGATATTAACTACATATTGGACAGCTCTTGGGATAGGGACCAGACTAAGAGAGACACAACCTGCTGCTCTGCAGGTAGACTGAGGATAGCAGTCTAAAACAGGCAAACGATGCCAATAATCTCAGTCCGGACATAACCTCTAAGGCTCCCAGCCGAGGTGTATGGCTGAACGTCTCTAAGCCATAAACCCTCGGAAGTGAGAGCCTGGCCGACACAAACCTACATCAAAATTTAGGTGAGGTGCTGAGCACGCTACATGCTTGGCGCAGATACTCGTTCGATGGCTCTTAGCTGGGGGATATGAGGGATCCCCGGATGAGAGTGCTTGGCCGTTACTCGCCCACAGACGCACGGAGGTAAGGTGCTGAGCCGGCAGCACATGTAGCCTACCTCGTGAGCGAGTACTAAAGGTGGAAAAACACCTCGGTCGCACGTTCCGTAGATAGTCTGTAACCGTACTCATGGAGTGAGTGTAGTCAAAGGTGGAAAATTGTCTCGTTGACACGCCTGGCTTGCGAATCCATTACGTGGCAGCCCGAAGCAAAAGCTTGCTGTGTGGAAGTCGAAATAAGAGTCTAGCTTGTCTGGAAACCCGAGGAAGGCTAGCCTCATTAAAAATGCCCGCTGAAGTCGGAAGTGCCAGCCTACGGGCGGCAAAATAAAAATGGCACTACGCAATTACGTCCGAGTGAAATGTCTTTCGTGACCGGAAAAGCTCTAACTAGTCTTCCCTCGTGCTAGGAACAGCTACCTAGTTTCCGAATGCCGCTCTTGCTCGGAACAGCTCTGACTAGGTAGTTTTCCGAATGTCCGACGTGTCTGGAACAGTTCTGACGGACACAACGACAAGCACATGTCTGAAAAACTCGCTGAGTGGATACTGACCAGTCTGGTTTGTGCAGGAACGGCCCGGGGCAAATGAAATGCCCAAAATATTGAAGTGAGGAATTAAAGCAGCCATGAGCAGGACGTGACGATTCCCTCAGTGAGTCCAGCATTAGGGCGCTATGTGCCGGCCCTGCAATTATGGAAGCCACCCTGTATGGCGGAAAATGCCATGGACTGTCCCTGCCTTCCTTTGAGGGACGACCGTTGTCTTCGACCGTTCCAACTTGGCCAGCTGGGTTGTGGACGGTACCGCAAAAGTGAGAGTCTCCCAGGAATGCTACCTGGTCAAAAAAGCACGCTAAAGCCGGATGTGTTGGCCTATGGGTTTCGGCCCAAGGGCGCATAACAGACACACCGCAATCACATCTGAAAAAAACACTCCGGATGAACGCAAAGAAGAAGAATGTGTAAGGCAGAATTTGTAAGGTAGAATGTGTAAGGTAGAATGTGTAAGGTAGGATGTGTAAGGTAGAATGTGTAAGGTAGAATGTGTAAGTTAGAATGTGTAAGGTAGAATGTGTAAGGTAGAATGTGTACGTTAGAATGTGTAAAGTAGAATGTGTAAGGTAGAATATGTAAGGTAGAATGTGTAAGTTAGAATGTGTAAGGTACAATGTTTAAGGTATAATGTGTAAGGTACAATGTTAGTTAGTCGACAGATCATCCTCGTTGCACATCGGACCATTCAGTCCATAAGTGCTCGGATCCCCTCCTCAGCAAATCCCGCAGCGTGTAGCGGCTAACGACGCCAGTTCTGTGTTGGTTTATCAATCTTCTTTGGCTTCCTGCGTAGTGTTCTTGTTTGGCCACCCCTCTTTTAATTTGCTGCTCTCGCAGTCTGGCCATTGTTGTAGATTCACAGTCATCACTTGGTTCTTGCAAAAGTCTCACTTCTCGTAGAGCATTCAGAATGTCAGCCTGGTCCATGGCGCGTCCGCCCTCAACAGTAGCCTCACCTGCGAGCTTGTCAGCCCGCTCATTTCCTTGTACTCCCGCATGCCCTGGCACGAAGATGAAACTAATCTTTGCCAGCCGAGACCGCTTCAGAGGCAGCAACCATTCTCTTCGGATCGACCCCTCCTCTATCCTCTTGATCATGTTCATTGAGTCGCTAAGGAAACAAGCCCTAGTGAATGTCTGTGTCTCGAGTCACGTTATTGCTTTACTTACTGCCATGACTTCCATGGTCAGGCTACTTGTGGTTTCAGTGAAAGCACCAGAGTCCTCCTTCACAATTCTCCCTCCGGCCCGAGCTGTAAAGGCCCATGAGCTTCTCACATGTCGGATGACCGACCCATCTGTGTAGATGACCGCGTCACTGTCTAGGTACAATGTGTTTGGTACAATGTGTAAGTTACAGTATAGTGTTTCAATTTCTGTGATTGTGATGCAGATACAGATACAGTAAGTACAATGTTTAAGGTACAGTGTAAGACACAATGTTTAAGGTGCAATGGTTAAGTTAAAATGTTTAAGGTACAACGTTTAAGACACAATGTTTAAAGTACACAAGTTAAGGTACAATGCTTAAGATACAATGTTAAAGGTACAATGTTTATGGCACAATGTTTAATATATAATGTTTAAGGAACAATGTTTAAGGTACAATATTTAAGGTACATTGTTTAAGGCACAATATTTAGGGTACAATGTTTGCGGTACAATATTTAAGGTACAATGTTTAAGAGACAATGTTTAAGGTACAAAGTTTATGGTACAATGTTTAAGATACAATGTTTAAGGAACAATGTTTAAGGTACAATATTTAAGGTACAATGTTTAAAAGACAATATTTAAGGTACAATGTTCAAGGTACAATGTTTAAAAGTTACAATATTTAAGGTACAATGTTTAAGACACAATGTTTAAGGTAGAATGTTTAAGACACAATGTTTAAGGTACAATGTTTAAGGTACAATGTTAAGGTATAATGTTTAAGATACAATATTTAAGACACAATGTTTAAGGTATAATGTTTAAGATACAATGTTAAGGTATAATGTTTAAGGTACAATATTTAAGGTACAATGTTTAAGACACAATGTTCAAGGTACAATGTTCAAGACACAATGTTTAGGGTACAATGTTTAAGACACAGTGTATAAGTGTCAGAAGTATGGGGGTTATAGTAGTTAGAAATGCGTAAAACGAGTAGCATTTGGTGGATTGACCTTGAATTGACGTTGACCTCGGCTGACTGAGGTTAATCCGCCTCGTCTCGTAGTTGTATGGGTATGGGTTGTCTGCAGGTGTGACATCTAGGTCATATCTACATTAACTCTTATGTTTCTAATGGTTGTGTATTAAAAAGCACGGGTGTGTACATGTGTGCGTGTGTGTGAATGTGTGTGTGTGTGTGTGTGTGTGTGTGTGTGTGTGTGTGTGTGTCTTTATTACATTCAATTATAGTAATTTTATTGCATACTCTTCATTTTCCAAAATGCAGTTCCCTTGTGTGCTCTTTTTCTTTGATGTACAGTGTCCATCTGATGTTATGCCCTTAGGTATTTAAAACTATTCACATGATTAAGAAGCTTACTTTCTATTTAATATCTTGGTGTTATCTGTTTCTTTTGCTTTATTGATATTCAAGAAGAGTCCCAACTTCACTCTATCTGTTACAACAAATGTTGTAGAGCTGTAGCATTATCCGCCACGGTGTCATTTGCATAGCGAATATTATATTATAACCTCCGATTAGTAATCCGGGCTTCTCTTTTGATCTCTCTCAATACTACCTGGCTATATAAGAACCAGTGACAAGACATATACCCGTCGTAGCTTTACTTGATCATATGTATCCTCTGTATTTCCTATTTTAAGTGCTGCTAGTTCCAGTAAACATTCTTTATTATTCTTTTCCATCAATGTTAATATCTTCCAACATTTAAAGCATTATCATTTACTTTATCAGAGGTCGAATTTATGAAGCACAAATATATATCTTTCTGTTTCTCTATTGATCTTTGTATTAGTGATCTTAAGGTATATGTGTAGGCAACATGTAAACAGTCGGCTACAAAAGAAAAGGCGCCGATAGAGAGTTAATTTTCAGATCTATCAGCTCACTGACACCAGGTCAGGCAATCTAGCTGGAGATAAGTTGAACTCACGGCCCAGTCACAAGGACAAAGTCGGTAGTGGTTCTCGTTAAATGTCTTTATAATACTATGTGTGTGTGTGTTTGTGTGTGTGTGTGTGTGTGTGTGTGTGTGTGTCTGTGTGTGTGTGTCTGTGTGTGTGTGTATGCATGATTCTGCCGGTCTATCCTTCTGTCTATATATTATATCTGGCTTTCCCCCTCCTCTCTCTCTCTCTCTCTCTCTCTCTCTCTCTCTCTCTCTCTCTCTCTCTCTCTCTCTCTCTCTCTCTCTCTCTCTCTCTCTCTCTCTCTCTCTCTCTCTCTCTCTCTCTCTCTCTCTCTCTCTCTCTCTCTCTCTCTCTCTCCCTAAAGCAGCCTTTATACGCATTATTCTGCCTAAGACAGTCACAGTGGTACTGTGGTGGGGTTTCTAAGCCATATTGCATTGAAAGTTTTCTATACGCTGTCTATATTGAACAAGCCTGTAACCAAGACTAAGCTATCAGTTTACCCTTTCTACAGATACATTGATCACTATATCATGTCCTTAGTTCCATAAACATATAGTATACTAAGTTGTCTGTCGTAGTCGGTGTCTGAAGTCTGGCACGTGTCCGCTGATTTTGTAATAATCGTCATCTTCTTCTTCTTCTTTTTGTTCGCCCGCTTAAACTCGAGCGTAGTCCTTACACACTGTCTAAAGTAGTGAAGGACTGAGTTTTGCGTGTGGCATGATTCTGATGATCTGAATGTTTTGATGCTCATTAGATTCTATAAGTGTGTTTTATAAGTCTTCTGACTTCACCATGTGTTATGGCTATATCAGAGTGAGATAAGTTTCCAGCTTTTTTTTTTACCACTCTGCTTAGCAAAAAACCCACTGAGCACGAGCAACTGCTATTAGTGATATTCGGCATGCTGCCTCAGCGGTGTGCATAATCGGTCAATGTGTGTGTGTGTGGGGGGGGGGGGAAGAGGGAGGCTGTATGTGTTCACCCTGACCCTTTCACACAAGTCTAAGCAATAATGTAACACGACGCTACCGCAACCTCGGTGAACCGAGCTGAACTGACAACAATAACATGACACCAAACTGACCACAATAGGTATCGTATGCGGTGTGGTATGCAAGAATGCCTACAGCTACTGACTCTAAACAGATATCGTATGTAGCCGGGCAATCTGATACTAAGGTCACATTCCTCAGGCACACCACTACTCAGTTGTAGCTGGCTTATGACCACGCGTCACAAAAGCTGCTCTACATCAGTTTTCCTTACATGCCAGATCGATAAGCGTGACCATCTGTGTTTCGATATAGCACACGGTGACCAGTGCCATAGCACAGTTATGTGACTTCCTCCTCATCAGCTTATCAGTGCCCTGTCAAGAGTACGTCGAGTACATCACCCAATAGCAGGCGTTGTTGTCTAATGTCTGTAAGCCGTTATGTACTGCCTTGCTGTTAAGAATATTCACATGTCCGTGTATATATCAATTCATTATAGGGACACTCATAATGTGTGATGTCTTACAACCCTAGTTGTTATTGCAGACTTCCATAGTGTTTAAAGTGACCAAAGTATGTCATGTGCTTCTTTGTTTTATCATCAGTAGTAACAGTCTTCAAGAATCAATGCTTTTTTTTCCCTTTTCTGTTTCCAAGATATTCTTAAAACCTGTCTATAACATGTATATTCTGAGGTATTTATGCACAGTTCAGTTTGTTTAGCCAGCTCTCACATGCGCATTGTGTAGCAAGAAATAAGTCAGGTGTGTACAAATTCTAAGTCATAGATCGAACTGATCAACACTGTGTATTGTATAACAGACATTGCATCGACATTCACTAGCAAAACTGACGTGCAATAGATACGCGACGTCTTTCCTTGTATCATTGTTGTTTGTCCATCGAGAATGAAGATTATCATTCATTTCTTCCAGTGGGGTTGAAAGTACGAAGCCATGCGTTGTAAGATGGATGATAATGTCTATTTTGGGTCGAAATGTTCTTTGATAATGTGGGCAAAGAATGGTTGACGTTCCTGTAGGAGGATCTCCTGCAGTGTTTTTTTTTTAAATGTCCATTTGCACAGCGCTTACAGTCCTGTTTGCTTCACAAGTGACTGCACCCATTGCGTAAAACTGTATTGGTTTTTTAGTGGAATGATTGGTGTGTTTTTGTCTTTCGTGTTTTTAGCCTTTCTTGTCTTTCTTGTTTTCATATTGATTGCTGCGAGAGGTTGTTTTCTCACGTTGAAACAATGTTGACTGTGGTGCAAAGCTATGGAACAATTGATACACACACTGGAACAGAGAGACACGTACAATATCACACAAGAACAAATACGCATTGGAACAGAGAGACAAGTACAGTGGCACACAAGTACAAGATTAAACACACGTTGGAACAGAGAGACGCGTACAATATCACACAAGAACAAAGACAATAGAACACACAAACACAATGGAACAGAGACAAGTAAACTATCACCCAAGTACAAAGACACAAAGATCTGTAAACATACAAAATGAAACAAAAAGATTGGGGTGTATTGGTCGCCTGTGTTGTGGACGGTCATCTGAGTTTGGTAGACAAAACGGTTGGTTGTCGGGCATATCGTAGACTATAGACCAGTACAATAGATTGTAGACCAAGATATATTCTGGGAGAGTAACGCGGCGTTCTGTGACAGTAAGGTACAATGTATAAGACACAAAGTGTAAGGTACAATATTTAAGCTACAATGTTTAAACTACAATCTTTCAAACTTTTTATCCTATTTTATTCCTTCTGTTTTGCGCATACATCAATTAATGAATGTTTGAAGTTATTTTGTTCTCGTTTTAGTCGTCTTTCTTGTTTGTGATCGATTCGGCGTTAAAATTCAATATTCTTAGTTTGATGCTATGTTTAATTTCTTGTGACTTCCCACCATTTCTCAGTGGTATAAAAACTCCACTTATGTTTTGTATTTTTATATACTCCATCCTCTTTGTCTACATTGCTACCAGATAGATGTGCGATTTCGTCTTATAAAGTGAGGATCTACCAAGGGACGCTGATATAGAGCAAAATATAAGACAGAGATGAGATAACGATACAAGACCCTTCACCCAAGAAGTATTAATAAGAATACAGTTGGGTTATTATCGCTGGAGCACAAGGAGTACTGAAGCTTTTCCGTCTAGACACGATTGTCATATTATGCGTAAAAAGGGCTTTATAACCTCCCCAAGCCTGGACTGAATTATAGAGACCATGTGTTGCCCATAAAGCATGATCCCCCTCTCAATGTGTTGCCCATACAGCATGATTCCCCTCTCAGTTTGCTTAGTTTACTCCAGAGGAAAGCTGACACCAACATATCTGGAACAAGACAAGCTGCACAAGCTGCATGTCAGCTAAGCAATGCTAACAATTTCCGCCAGTTTGAGCTTCGATCCTAGACCAGTTCCCGACCAAGGCTTACAGCCTGGTCTACCTTGCATCGCTTTAGTCTCTATGCTGTATTTCATCGCACTAGGGTAAGGCCAGTTAACCCCCCCCCCCTCCTCCCCCAATCCCTTCCCTCCGACCGAAAGCACAAGAGGTAATAAATAAAAAAACAATAGAAGGGCGGATTAATGCCACTAAGCTAGTACGTTACCCACTACGCCAAAACTACACCTCTCTGGACAAAAGACTAACGGTCATCTTGAAACAAAACACAATCAACAAACTCTAGAAAACAAAGTGTTAACAATACATGAAACAATCAATAAATCGATCAGCAATTTAAAACCCGTGGTGCCGTCTGTTTTCCCTAACAGGATTTTAATTTCCTAGTCGGAATTCATTAATTTGCTCTTCCCGAGTAGCTGGAATTCTATTCTTTAAAACATAGAAAACACGTTGCTCTGTCTTGGCCGACATCCCATGCAATTTCCTAGCCCTATAAAATAAACAGAATTTTAATGAACCCAGGAAGGCTGAGTCCTCGAGTCAACGAAATCTCCATTTCTCCCTGTAACTGTGTGATTGGACGTTTTTTGTATAAAATAACTTACAGCCAGACTTAGCTACGAGACAATCAGTTTCCAACGAGAGTCAGTTTCCAACGAGGAAGTCAACTTCCATCGTGACAGTAATTTCCAACGAGAGAGTCAGCTTAAGACGAGACAGTCAGCTTAGCAACGAGACAACCATCCTTCAATCAGCCGGTCACTTTCCGAACAGATAGCAGGTTTACAACGAAGCGATAGCCTTCGCAACTTGACAGCAACCGCCGAACGAGACAGTCACCTTCCAACGAACCAGTAACTTCCAACGAAACAGTAACCCTCGAATGAGACAGGCACCTTCCAACGTGACAGCGAGACAGGCACCTTCTAACGGGTCATTCACTTCCCAGCGAGACAGGCACCTATCAACGAGACATTCACATTCCCGCGAGAAAGGCACCTTCCAACGAGACATTCACCTTCCAGCGAGACAGGCACCTTCCAAAGAGATAATTACCTTCCAACAAGAGTCAACTTCCAACGAACCAGTAGCCTCGCAACGAGACATTTTTCTGGTACACATTTTGTACATGCGAGCCCGAGTCAATGGTATTTAAATAATCTCCTTTGTAAATTCGAACTCATGACCTCCGAGCCGGCAGTTGAGCTTTACTCACTAGGCCACTGCGGCTCCCCAACAATCTCAACTCAGTCAATATTGCTAGGGAAAGAAGTTATTTTGCAATGAAAAAAAAATGTAAATTTAGAAACAACATGTCTTTCTGTCACTCTCATATCCTGATTGTTCATTACGTTTATCTTCACACGTTGATTCTTCATTATTTTTATCCTGACATGTTTATTATTCATTATGTTTATATTTAATTGTTGATTATTCATTATGATTATCTTCACATGTTCACATGTTGGTTCTTCATTATGTTTAACTTCGCATGTTGATTCTTCATTATGTTTTTCTTCACATTTATCTTCACATGTTGATTCTTCATTATGTTTATATTTAATTATTGATTCTTCATTATTTTTTGATATCGTTCATCGACCTCCTCCCTTAATCGAACTACAGCATTGTACTCTGTTTCCGAGACCATCAGTGGTAGATGAAGTAAGACATCAAGTCAGCCGTGGTTTGCTGACACTCACTGAGTCAGTCAGGTTATCAGTGGCAAATTGCATTTGTCTCTTTTCTGTAAATTCTGTTAGGGATACAGTCTAACGTCCCACAGAAGAACATTGCACCCTAGAGCCTCCCGAGTCTTTCATGTCAGTCCGGCCAAGAAACACATTTGCAAATCTATGACTATGAGTGAACTCTTTTATGTTTGTGTTACAGCAAGTCAAATCTATGACTATGAGTGAACTCTTTTATGTTTGTGTTACAGCAAGTCAAATCTATGACTATGAGTGAACTCTTTTATGTTTGTGTTACAGCAAGTCAAATCTATGACTATGAGTGAAGTATTTTATGTTTGTGTTACAGCAAGTCAAATCTATGACTATGAGTGAACTCTTTTATGTTTGTGTTACAGCAAGTCAAATCTATGACTATGAGTGAAGTATTTTATGTTTGTGTTACAGCAAGTCAAATCTATGACTATGAGTGAACTCTTTTATGTTTGTGTTACAGCAAGTCAAATCTATGACTATGAGTGAACTCTTTTATGTTTGTGTTACAGCAAGTCAAATCTATGACTATGAGTGAAGTATTTTATGTTTGTGTTACAGCAAGTCAAATCTATGACTATGAGTGAACTCTTTTATGTTTGTGTTACAGCAAGTCAAATCTATGACTATGAGTGAACTCTTTTATGTTTGTGTTACAGCAAGTCAAATCTATGACTATGAGTGAAGTATTTTATGTTTCTGTTACAGCAAGTCAAATCTATGACTATGTGTGAACTCTTTTATGTTTGTGTTACAGCAAGTCAAATATATGACTATGAGTGAAGTATTTTATGTTTGTGTTACAGCAAGTCAAATCTATGACTATGAGTGAACTCTTTTATGTTTGTGTTACAGCAAGTCAAATCTATGACTATGAGTGAAGTATTTTATGTTTGTGTTACAGCAAGTCAAATCTATGACTATGAGTGAACTCTTTTATGTTTGTGTTACAGCAAGTCAAATCTATGACTATGAGTGAACTCTTTTATGTTTGTGTTACAGCAAGTCAAATCTATGACTATGAGTGAAGTATTTTATGTTTGTGTTACAGCAAGTCAAATCTATGACTATGAGTGAACTCTTTTATGTTTGTGTTACAGCAAGTCAAATCTATGACTATGAGTGAACTCTTTTATGTTTGTGTTACAGCAAGTCAAATCTATGACTATGAGTGAAGTATTTTATGTTTCTGTTACAGCAAGTCAAATCTATGACTATGTGTGAACTCTTTTATGTTTGTGTTACAGCAAGTCAAATATATGACTATGAGTGAAGTATTTTATGTTTGTGTTACAGCAAGTCAAATCTATGACTATGAGTGAACTCTTTTATGTTTGTGTTACAGCAAGTCAAATCTATGACTATGAGTGAAGTATTTTATGTTTGTTTTACAGCAAGTCAAATCTATGACTATGAGTGAACTCTTTTATGTTTGTGTTACAGCAAGTCAAATCTATGACTATGAGTGAACTCTTTTATGTTTGTATTACAGCAAGTCAAATCTATGACTATGAGTGAACTCTTTTATGTTTGTGTTACAGCAAGTCAAATCTATGACTATGAGTGAACTCTTTTATGTTTGTGTTACAGCAAGTCAAATCTATGACTATGAGTGAACTCTTTTATGTTTGTGTTACAGCAAGTCAAATCTATGACTATGAGTGAACTCTTGTATATTTGTGTTACAGCAAGTGAAATCTATGACTATGAGTGAACACTTTTATGTTTGTGTTACAGCAAGTCAAATCTATGACTATGAGTGAACACTTTTATGTTTGTGTTACAGCAAGTCAAATCTATGACTATGTGTGAACTCTTTTATGTTTGTGTTACAGCAAGTCAAATCTACGACTATGAGTGAACTCTTTTATGTTCTTGTTACACAGCAAGTCAAATCTATGAGTGAACTCTTTTATGTTAGTGTTACACAGCAAGTCAAATGAAGGCGTAGCTGATTTATAGTGCTAGACCCATATTTTATTAAAACAGATCAGCCCTCCAGGGGTGATGTCATCAATATAACCACCAGCCGCCTCCACTTCCTCAGTCATCTCCTGGTACCCACTTCAGGCTGGACGCACTAGCAAGCCCAGGTTAGTTTAAAAATGAAACCGCTGCCATGCGGATTCGAGCCCATGACTACAGGACAGGCAGACACGATTATAGCCACTACGCTGTCTGGCTCCCATATATGACAGGATGTTGTCATTTTATTTGGGTCAGTGGTTCCTATTCATGTTTTATATGTATCATGTATACGCCATGTGACAGACAGTATCAATTGACACCATTTCAGTTTTCATGAAAATTAAGTCTTCTCTTAAATGCAGAATTCATCCTTTTTGTGTCCGACCCGTCAGTGTACAAGTACTTCTTCAGTGAGACAATTTTGACATTGGCAGGGGACTTATTCGCATTCCCGTGAGTCTACGGGTTTCTAATTTTGTGTTTTCTAGAGTGTTCTTTAATTTATACTCCCTCGATCAATATTGGTGCATGTATTCTCATGTTACTCAACGACCTCAACATTTCTTCAGCGAATGCCATTTGTGGCCACTGCCAGGGGAATAGGTAACCCTTCAGCGGCTGATGGTGAGAATTTCTCATTTTGTCAAAAGTTAGAAATACGTTTGTGGAATTTTCTTCTTGTTCCAGTGTACTGCAATTAAAGGAATCGAACGCACGCCTTGAGTGTTCAGTATATGGTGCTAATCTCGTGTGTTTACAGACCATCGACACTGGATGGATGATATGCTCAATTTCTCGCCAGTACTTTCTAGGTACCCATTTCAAGTTGACTCTAGCGGATAGGCCGGCGCAATGGCGAAGAAGTTAAGAACGCGATTCACAATCTCCCATACAGTGGTCGAAACACAGGTGCGGGAGATTTGGAAGAAGACCGTCTTGTGCTGGTTGTCATACATTGATATGTGTTCCGGTCGTTCGAAAAGCAAAGGCAAACTATGTTTTGCATATCCTTTACAGGACATCGTTGTCAACATCAGCATTTTTCAGCTGATTGTTGATTTCTTGGCAAGATTACGCTCATTTATTTGCCATTACTTTCTGCGTGGCCGGATCACATACCCCGCAAGTTACCAACGCGATTCGAACCACTGCTGATTCTCACCGTCATCACGTTACTTACGAGAGTATACGAGATTACGGAGAAAAGTCGCTAACCTCTAGGCCAGGAAGCCGACAAAGGCAAACTATTAAACGTAAATTTGCCGAGAAATCAAAAACAGCTAAAAATAAATCTGGGCTTGACTGCGACGTCGTGTAAATGATACGCAACCAACAACAGGAAAGTTAAGGTATATTAAAACAAAGAATCCATCTCTGTGGGTGTCGAATACATGACAATCTGATTGGCAGACAAACGTGCAAACCACTGCGCCATCCAGTCTCCATTCTTAATTTTCCCTGTTGTCACTAAGATTTCAAGTTTATGTATCCTCACAACGTGCCTAAAAATTTTTGTCCACTTTTAATATCTATAATAAATATACTGACTCATGTCTGGTCCACTTTTCACATGGGGCAGTGAGGAGCATTTTGTGTGATATTCACTGGCACAGGAACAGACTGTCACAAAAATAAAACTCCGCGTTTAACCAGTTGATTACTATAGAGTCTTTCTGATTAACCGGCCTATCTGCAAAGCCAAAACTATTTTAACTAACAGAAAAAAACAAATTGGATGTCAAAATCCCCAGGACGGTCAAAAGTTGCAGCTGCACGTGTTTACATGGGGTCGACAAAATGGGAACATTTGGAAGTGAGTGAGATGAATCTATACACCACGTTGACAGTTCATAAACAGGTCGGATTTAAGCGGAAGTACTCAGCTCGGGAGAAAACAGTACGTCTGTCATTGAGAGTTTCCGGACATCAAGCGAAATGACGGCTGTGATTGTCACCACTCGACAGAAGATTGGCGGTTTGTTGTGGAAACCCGTTGTTGGGAGCATACAGGAACTCGCTAGCTTGTTGTGGGAGTCAAAACAAGTGATGACAACTCTGACATTGATTGAGCCAGGGAGGATAGATTCTGGACAATGGATGATATGCACAAATAACACCTGTGTGGACATAAAGAATACCGTCACGTGACCAATTTTAGGCTGTTTGAAAAACCATGATTTGGAGAAACAGTGTTGACCAAAACCGTGGATTAGGATGGACGTGTTTGTGGGAGAGCTCTACAGTGTTAGATTAATTTAAAATTAACTAGCATGTGTCGTTATGGCAAAGTGTAGCAGCCATCCCGGAATGAGGCGGTTTTGCATAAGGTAGTCAATATAGTCTATTTAGGCCTAATTAATATAGGCAGTAGTCTTGTTAAAACTAGAGTGTGATGATTAGCACTGTTAGTTGAAAACTAGTTAGAGTAGTGAAGTGATAATTGGCTCTGCTAGGATGAATAGGATAGAGGAGTGATAATTGGAGAGATTTAAGATGGGGAAAGTGTCCAATGGGGGGATCTTTCAATGGTTTGCCCACTGAAAATGTGCACTCTGTTTATGGGTCTTTCCTTGTCATCGCCTAATTCGGACGTAGGTGAGGAGCTACTATGCTCTATGACAGAGTTTAGTTAGCTGTAAAATAACTGAGCAAGGCAATAGGCTTACACTCAGCCGGTAGGATCAGTGACTAGTACTATCACAAGATGTGTTGTTTCTCTCACAGGTTCCATACCAGTTACGAGGAAATTCAACACTGGGTTTGATGAAGTGCAACTTCAATTAGACATAACACCAGTTGGACACTCAAATGTTTCTTACTAAAAAGGAATAACGTCCTAGAAGAAAGATGGTATTATGTTTACGCTGGACTCATAATCAGGAGGGTTCACCATAACATGACTCAGAAGAGCCAACCAATATAACGATTCCTGCGTGTTAAGGTTCATCTAAGATGGGCGATGATTGTTGATGCAACACAGCATAAGAACATTAGTACCTAAACAAGAACATTAAAATATAATAGTCACATGGTGTGATATATTCTAGTGAAATAGTTCAAAAGACATGATACCTGAACCTAGATAGACACTAGTTAGGTTCAAGTATATTAACAATAACAGTGATACCTAAATACTTACCACAAAGGATTTGTGCATTCTTTAAGAACGATAGGAAATTATGTGCATTGGGCAACCGGCCCATGATCAGCTGTAATTTACAAACAGTATCTATTTCGGATGATCAGGAAGATGGATTACCAGGTGGCTACAGATGACAGTCGGTGTCCGGCAGGAGAGATACAGTACCGGGTGAGGTGGACTTGTTCTGACTTAACGTGCTGTGGTGTGTCCTTGCAAGGATGAACTGACTATGCTATTATCTGAGAGTCCGATCCTACACACATTATAGAACACATCACACATTTTCTTCGCATACACGTCTCATATACGTTACATTTTTCTTTTAATAAATTAATCTTTATTAATTTTTAGAAGCAAGAGTTGTTGAATATGTTGCGTTGGGGAAGTATGAGAGGGGGCAAAGTACGACAGTGAGAGAGTGATAGGAAAAGGTGTCCACGGGCTGATGGAGTGTGTTGGACGGAAGCTGGTGGATTCTCCAGGATATTGATAAGGGAAAAAAAATTATAATGTGGGTGTTGACTCCCCCCACTCCAGGGACGACACTTTAAAGGAAGACACGACACAGACCATTATGGGAATGACCCGTTGCCGTGAAGTTGGAACCGCGACTAACTAACTAACTAACTAACTAACTAACTAACTAACTAACTAACTAACTAAACTAAACTAAACTAACTAACTAACTAACTAACTAACTAACCAACCAACCAACCAACCAACCAACCAACCAACCAACCAACCAACCAACCAACCAACCAACCAACCAACTAACCAACTAACTAACTAACTAACTAACTAACTAACTAACTAACTAAACTAACTAACTAACTAACTAACTAACCAACCAACCAACCAACCAACCAACTAACCAACCAACCAACCAACCAACCAACCAACTAACTAACTAACTAACTAACTAACTAACTAACTAACTAAACTAACTAACGAACTGTGAGATTGTAGGTCAATGAAAACAAAGCATGCAGTTCTATGCAGCCTGTTTGGGAGGATTATTAAAACGATGGGATAGGTGCATCAATGTTGGTGGAAATTATGTTGAGAAATAAAGGACAAGGTATGTATAAAAATAAACTGGTTTCAAGTTGTTATCATCTTTAGTTATTTTTCTACAGCCATTTGTGACTTACGTATTAACTTACCCTCGTATAAACCAAAAAGTTTAATTGATATTTACAGCAGTGGATATTTACGGAGTGATATGCTGAAATCTGTATTTATAGCTATACCAAAAAGACCAGGAGCAATTGAATGTAAGATTTTCGTACAATTAACCTCATAAACCATGTCACTAAGCTTCTACTCAGAATTATAATGAGAAGAACAAGAAAGAAAATAAAAATGCAAATTTGTGAAAAACAGTATGGTTTTGTGGAAGGAAAGTGTACAAACAATGCAATACACACACACACACACACACACACACACACACACACACACACACACACACACACACACACACACACACTAATAGAAAGGTCAAAAGAGACTTCCGGTCGCGAACATGGAGGATAGGCATTGAAACGGTTAAGGCCTCCGGAGTGTTTATGCTCGTGGCTACCGTTTGCAGTCGCATTGTCCTCATGTTGGACTGGAAGTGTATGGTTCCGTCGCCCTGCTACTGAGCTGAGTGCGTGGCGCGACATTATAATCTGTGAATTTCATCTGAAATGCTCTTATATCTGCCCGAGGCAGTTTGGAGAGTGAACTGCGTGTTCGGAGCAATGGCGGCTGGCTATATCGCAGAATTGACTGGTTTTTGCCTTATGCAGAAATGTGTGGCTGCTAGTCTTCTAGTGTCTGCCGCTTCCATCGACGATGAATTGTATTTTTCTGGATGACTTTTGTGTTGACATTCTGGCGACGGCATTATGTACAATGATATGTTTTTTACGTCTGTACTTGGCTGATTGTGGCGTGAACTGCATGTTCAGAAATAAATGGCGTAGCTGGCTAGAAAACATCTAAAAATGGAATAAACAACATTTAGAAATTAATAGACTGTGTAGGTGAAAAATCTAGAATAAAATCCGGATGGGGAAATGACTACCGCTTCCATAAAAGTTGAACTCTATGTTTCGTATAGGACTTTTGTGTTGCCATTCTGGCGGCTGTATTATGCACGGGGAAATGCTTTTACTATCTGTCAGCGGTTGTTTGTGGCGTGAACTGCATGTTAGGGAAAAATGGTGTAGCTGGCTTTGTCGCAAACGGACTGGTTTTGCCTTGTGCAGTAATATGTGTCTGCTGGTTTTCTAGGGACTGCCGCTTCTATCGAAGATGAACTGTAGTTTTGTGTTGACATGAGCATTATGCACAGTGTGCCTGTGCGGGCTGTTGGTTGTCGAGACTCCTGTCCTTTCCACTTTTCACATGGGGGAGTGAAGAGCATTTTATGTGATATTCACTGGCACAGTAACTGAGCATAATGGGGAGGACCCGTTGCCGCGACTAACTAACTAACTAACTAACTAACTAACTAACTAACTAACTAACTAACTAACTAACTAACTAACTAACTAACTAACTAACTAACTAACTAACTAACCAACTAGCTAACTAACTAACTAACTAACTAACTAACCAACTAACTAACCAACTAACTAACCAACTAACTAACTAACTAACTAACTAACTAACTAACTAACTAACTAACTAACTAACTAACTAACTAACTAGCTAGCTAGCTAGCTAGCTAACTAACTAACTAACTAACTAACTAACTAACTAACTAACTAACAAACTAACTAACTAACCAACTAGCTATCTAGCTAGCTAGCTAACTAACTAACTAACTAACTAACTAACTAAATAACTAACTAACTGACAGAAAGACATGATAACATTGATGGGAAAGATTTAAGAACAATGAAGAATATTTACTCACTGAGTCAGTCAGGTTATCAGTGGCAAATTGCATTTGTCTCTTTTCTGTAAATTCTGTTAGGGATACAGTCTAACGTCCCACAGAAAAACATTGCACCCTAGAGCCTCCGGAGTCTTTCATGTCAGTCCGGCCAAGAAACACATTTGCAAATCTATGACTATGAGTGAACTCTTTTATGTTTGTGTTACAGCAAGTCAAATCTATGACTATGAGTGAACTCTTTTATGTTTGTGTTACAGCAAGTCAAATCTATGACTATGAGTGAACTCTTTTATGTTTGTGTTACAGCAAGTCAAATCTATGACTATGAGTGAAGTATTTTATGTTTGTGTTACAGCAAGTCAAATCTATGACTATGAGTGAACTCTTTTATGTTTGTGTTACAGCAAGTCAAATCTATGACTATGAGTGAAGTATTTTATGTTTGTGTTACAGCAAGTCAAATCTATGACTATGAGTGAACTCTTTTATGTTTGTGTTACAGCAAGTCAAATCTATGACTATGAGTGAACTCTTTTATGTTTGTGTTACAGCAAGTCAAATCTATGACTATGAGTGAAGTATTTTATGTTTGTGTTACAGCAAGTCAAATCTATGACTATGAGTGAACTCTTTTATGTTTGTGTTACAGCAAGTCAAATCTATGACTATGAGTGAACTCTTTTATGTTTGTGTTACAGCAAGTCAAATCTATGACTATGAGTGAAGTATTTTATGTTTCTGTTACAGCAAGTCAAATCTATGACTATGTGTGAACTCTTTTATGTTTGTGTTACAGCAAGTCAAATATATGACTATGAGTGAAGTATTTTATGTTTGTGTTACAGCAAGTCAAATCTATGACTATGAGTGAACTCTTTTATGTTTGTGTTACAGCAAGTCAAATCTATGACTATGAGTGAAGTATTTTATGTTTGTTTTACAGCAAGTCAAATCTATGACTATGAGTGAACTCTTTTATGTTTGTGTTACAGCAAGTCAAATCTATGACTATGAGTGAACTCTTTTATGTTTGTGTTACAGCAAGTCAAATCTATGACTATGAGTGAACTCTTTTATGTTTGTGTTACAGCAAGTCAAATCTATGACTATGAGTGAACTCTTGTATATTTGTGTTACAGCAAGTGAAATCTATGACTATGAGTGAACACTTTTATGTTTGTGTTACAGCAAGTCAAATCTATGACTATGAGTGAACACTTTTATGTTTGTGTTACAGCAAGTCAAATCTATGACTATGTGTGAACTCTTTTATGTTTGTGTTACAGCAAGTCAAATCTACGACTATGAGTGAACTCTTTTATGTTCTTGTTACACAGCAAGTCAAATCTATGAGTGAACTCTTTTATGTTAGTGTTACACAGCAAGTCAAATGAAGGCGTAGCTGATTTATAGTGCTAGACCCATATTTTATTAAAACAGATCAGCCCTCCAGGGGTGATGTCATCAATATAACCACCAGCCGCCTCCACTTCCTCAGTCATCTCCTGGTACCCACTTCAGGCTGGACGCACTAGCAAGCCCAGGTTAGTTTAAAAATGAAACCGCTGCCATGCGGATTCGAGCCCATGACTACAGGACAGGCAGACACGATTATAGCCACTACGCTGTCTGGCTCCCATATATGACAGGATGTTGTCATTTTATTTGGGTCAGTGGTTCCTATTCATGTTTTATATGTATCATGTATACGCCATGTGACAGACAGTATCAATTGACACCATTTCAGTTTTCATGAAAATTAAGTCTTCTCTTAAATGCAGAATTCATCCTTTTTGTGTCCGACCCGTCAGTGTACAAGTACTTCTTCAGTGAGACAATTTTGACATTGGCAGGGGACTTATTCGCATTCCCGTGAGTCTGCGGGTTTCTAATTTTGTGTTTTCTAGAGTGTTCTTTAATTTATACTCCCTCGATCAATATTGGTGCATGTATTCTCATGTTACTCAACGACCTCAACATTTCTTCAGCGAATGCCATTTGTGGCCACTGCCAGGGGAATAGGTAACCCTTCAGCGGCTGATGGTGAGAATTTCTCATTTTGTCAAAAGTTAGAAATACGTTTGTGGAATTTTCTTCTTGTTCCAGTGTAATGCAATTAAAGGAATCGAACGCACGCCTTGAGTGTTCAGTATATGGTGCTAATCTCGTGTGTTTACAGACCATCGACACTGGATGGATGATATGCTCAATTTCTCGCCAGTACTTTCTAGGTACCCATTTCAAGTTGACTCTAGCGGATAGGCCGGCGCAATGGCGAAGAAGTTAAGAACGCGATTCACAATCTCCCATACAGTGGTCGAAACACAGGTGCGGGAGATTTGGAAGAAGACCGTCTTGTGCTGGTTGTCATACATTGA
The DNA here is from genome assembly GCA_963921405.1 of Cepaea hortensis. Classification (NCBI taxonomy): domain Eukaryota; kingdom Metazoa; phylum Mollusca; class Gastropoda; order Stylommatophora; family Helicidae; genus Cepaea; species Cepaea hortensis. The sequence goes on along the minus strand of OY992879.1, from coordinate 87,281,850 downwards.
TATGTGTTCCGGTCGTTCGAAAAGCAAAGGCAAACTATGTTTTGCATATCCTTTACAGGACATCGTTGTCAACATCAGCATTTTTCAGCTGATTGTTGATTTCTTGGCAAGATTACGCTCATTTATTTGCCATTACTTTCTGCGTGGCCGGATCACATACCCCGCAAGTTACCAACGCGATTCGAACCACTGCTGATTCTCACCGTCATCACGTTACTTACGAGAGTATACGAGATTACGGAGAAAAGTCGCTAACCTCTAGGCCAGGAAGCCGACAAAGGCAAACTATTAAACGTAAATTTGCCGAGAAATCAAAAACAGCTAAAAATAAATCTGGGCTTGACTGCGACGTCGTGTAAATGATACGCAACCAACAACAGGAAAGTTAAGGTATATTAAAACAAAGAATCCATCTCTGTGGGTGTCGAATACATGACAATCTGATTGGCAGACAAACGTGCAAACCACTGCGCCATCCAGTCTCCATTCTTAATTTTCCCTGTTGTCACTAAGATTTCAAGTTTATGTATCCTCACAACGTGCCTAAAAATTTTTGTCCACTTTTAATATCTATAATAAATATACTGACTCATGTCTGGTCCACTTTTCACATGGGGCAGTGAGGAGCATTTTGTGTGATATTCACTGGCACAGGAACAGACTGTCACAAAAATAAAACTCCGCGTTTAACCAGTTGATTACTATAGAGTCTTTCTGATTAACCGGCCTATCTGCAAAGCCAAAACTATTTTAACTAACAGAAAAAAACAAATTGGATGTCAAAATCCCCAGGACGGTCAAAAGTTGCAGCTGCACGTGTTTACATGGGGTCGACAAAATGGGAACATTTGGAAGTGAGTGAGATGAATCTATACACCACGTTGACAGTTCATAAACAGGTCGGATTTAAGCGGAAGTACTCAGCTCGGGAGAAAACAGTACGTCTGTCATTGAGAGTTTCCGGACATCAAGCGAAATGACGGCTGTGATTGTCACCACTCGACAGAAGATTGGCGGTTTGTTGTGGAAACCCGTTGTTGGGAGCATACAGGAACTCGCTAGCTTGTTGTGGGAGTCAAAACAAGTGATGACAACTCTGACATTGATTGAGCCAGGGAGGATAGATTCTGGACAATGGATGATATGCACAAATAACACCTGTGTGGACATAAAGAATACCGTCACGTGACCAATTTTAGGCTGTTTGAAAAACCATGATTTGGAGAAACAGTGTTGACCAAAACCGTGGATTAGGATGGACGTGTTTGTGGGAGAGCTCTACAGTGTTAGATTAATTTAAAATTAACTAGCATGTGTCGTTATGGCAAAGTGTAGCAGCCATCCCGGAATGAGGCGGTTTTGCATAAGGTAGTCAATATAGTCTATTTAGGCCTAATTAATATAGGCAGTAGTCTTGTTAAAACTAGAGTGTGATGATTAGCACTGTTAGTTGAAAACTAGTTAGAGTAGTGAAGTGATAATTGGCTCTGCTAGGATGAATAGGATAGAGGAGTGATAATTGGAGAGATTTAAGATGGGGAAAGTGTCCAATGGGGGGATCTTTCAATGGTTTGCCCACTGAAAATGTGCACTCTGTTTATGGGTCTTTCCTTGTCATCGCCTAATTCGGACGTAGGTGAGGAGCTACTATGCTCTATGACAGAGTTTAGTTAGCTGTAAAATAACTGAGCAAGGCAATAGGCTTACACTCAGCCGGTAGGATCAGTGACTAGTACTATCACAAGGTTTCTCTCACAGGTTCCATACCAGTTACGAGGAAATTCAACACTGGGTTTGATGAAGTGCAACTTCAATTAGACATAACACCAGTTGGACACTCAAATGTTTCTTACTAAAAAGGAATAACGTCCTAGAAGAAAGATGGTATTATGTTTACGCTGGACTCATAATCAGGAGGGTTCACCATAACATGACTCAGAAGAGCCAACCAATATAACGATTCCTGCGTGTTAAGGTTCATCTAAGATGGGCGATGATTGTTGATGCAACACAGCATAAGAACATTAGTACCTAAACAAGAACATTAAAATATAATAGTCACATGGTGTGATATATTCTAGTGAAATAGTTCAAAAGACATGATACCTGAACCTAGATAGACACTAGTTAGGTTCAAGTATATTAACAATAACAGTGATACCTAAATACTTACCACAAAGGATTTGTGCATTCTTTAAGAACGATAGGAAATTATGTGCATTGGGCAACCGGCCCATGATCAGCTGTAATTTACAAACAGTATCTATTTCGGATGATCAGGAAGATGGATTACCAGGTGGCTACAGATGACAGTCGGTGTCCGGCAGGAGAGATACAGTACCGGGTGAGGTGGACTTGTTCTGACTTAACGTGCTGTGGTGTGTCCTTGCAAGGATGAACTGACTATGCTATTATCTGAGAGTCCGATCCTACACACATTATAGAACACATCACACATTTTCTTCGCATACACGTCTCATATACGTTACATTTTTCTTTTAATAAATTAATCTTTATTAATTTTTAGAAGCAAGAGTTGTTGAATATGTTGCGTTGGGGAAGTATGAGAGGGGGCAAAGTACGACAGTGAGAGAGTGATAGGAAAAGGTGTCCACGGGCTGATGGAGTGTGTTGGACGGAAGCTGGTGGATTCTCCAGGATATTGATAAGGGAAAAAAAATTATAATGTGGGTGTTGACTCCCCCCACTCCAGGGACGACACTTTAAAGGAAGACACGACACAGACCATTATGGGAATGACCCGTTGCCGTGAAGTTGGAACCGCGACTAACTAACTAACTAACTAACTAACTAACTAACTAACTAACTAACTAACTAACTAAACTAAACTAAACTAACTAACTAACTAACTAACTAACCAACCAACCAACCAACCAACCAACCAACCAACCAACCAACCAACCAACCAACCAACCAACCAACTAACCAACTAACTAACTAACTAACTAACTAACTAACTAACTAACTAACTAAACTAACTAACTAACTAACTAACTAACCAACCAACCAACCAACCAACCAACTAACCAACCAACCAACCAACCAACCAACCAACTAACTAACTAACTAACTAACTAACTAACTAACTAACTAAACTAACTAACGAACTGTGAGATTGTAGGTCAATGAAAACAAAGCATGCAGTTCTATGCAGCCTGTTTGGGAGGATTATTAAAACGATGGGATAGGTGCATCAATGTTGGTGGAAATTATGTTGAGAAATAAAGGACAAGGTATGTATAAAAATAAACTGGTTTCAAGTTGTTATCATCTTTAGTTATTTTTCTACAGCCATTTGTGACTTACGTATTAACTTACCCTCGTATAAACCAAAAAGTTTAATTGATATTTACAGCAGTGGATATTTACGGAGTGATATGCTGAAATCTGTATTTATAGCTATACCAAAAAGACCAGGAGCAATTGAATGTAAGATTTTCGTACAATTAACCTCATAAACCATGTCACTAAGCTTCTACTCAGAATTATAATGAGAAGAACAAGAAAGAAAATAAAAATGCAAATTTGTGAAAAACAGTATGGTTTTGTGGAAGGAAAGTGTACAAACAATGCAATACACACACACACACACACACACACACACACACACACACACACACACACACACACACACACACACACACACACTAATAGAAAGGTCAAAAGAGACTTCCGGTCGCGAACATGGAGGATAGGCATTGAAACGGTTAAGGCCTCCGGAGTGTTTATGCTCGTGGCTACCGTTTGCAGTCGCATTGTCCTCATGTTGGACTGGAAGTGTATGGTTCCGTCGCCCTGCTACTGAGCTGAGTGCGTGGCGCGACATTATAATCTGTGAATTTCATCTGAAATGCTCTTATATCTGCCCGAGGCAGTTTGGAGAGTGAACTGCGTGTTCGGAGCAATGGCGGCTGGCTATATCGCAGAATTGACTGGTTTTTGCCTTATGCAGAAATGTGTGGCTGCTAGTCTTCTAGTGTCTGCCGCTTCCATCGACGATGAATTGTATTTTTCTGGATGACTTTTGTGTTGACATTCTGGCGACGGCATTATGTACAATGATATGTTTTTTACGTCTGTACTTGGCTGATTGTGGCGTGAACTGCATGTTCAGAAATAAATGGCGTAGCTGGCTAGAAAACATCTAAAAATGGAATAAACAACATTTAGAAATTAATAGACTGTGTAGGTGAAAAATCTAGAATAAAATCCGGATGGGGAAATGACTACCGCTTCCATAAAAGTTGAACTCTATGTTTCGTATAGGACTTTTGTGTTGCCATTCTGGCGGCTGTATTATGCACGGGGAAATGCTTTTACTATCTGTCAGCGGTTGTTTGTGGCGTGAACTGCATGTTAGGGAAAAATGGTGTAGCTGGCTTTGTCGCAAACGGACTGGTTTTGCCTTGTGCAGTAATATGTGTCTGCTGGTTTTCTAGGGACTGCCGCTTCTATCGAAGATGAACTGTAGTTTTGTGTTGACATGAGCATTATGCACAGTGTGCCTGTGCGGGCTGTTGGTTGTCGAGACTCCTGTCCTTTCCACTTTTCACATGGGGGAGTGAAGAGCATTTTATGTGATATTCACTGGCACAGTAACTGAGCATAATGGGGAGGACCCGTTGCCGCGACTAACTAACTAACTAACTAACTAACTAACTAACTAACTAACTAACTAACTAACTAACTAACTAACTAACTAACTAACTAACTAACTAACTAAAAAACTAGCTAACTAACTAACTAACTAACTAACTAACCAACTAACTAACCAACTAACTAACTAACTAACTAACTAACTAACTAACTAACTAACTAACTAACTAACTAACTAACTAACTAACTAGCTAGCTAGCTAGCTAGCTAACTAACTAACTAACTAACTAACTAACTAACTAACTAACTAACAAACTAACTAACTAACCAACTAGCTATCTAGCTAGCTAGCTAACTAACTAACTAACTAACTAACTAACTAAATAACTAACTAACTGACAGAAAGACATGATAACATTGATGGGAAAGATTTAAGAACAATGAAGAATATTTACTCACTGAGTCAGTCAGGTTATCAGTGGCAAATTGCATTTGTCTCTTTTCTGTAAATTCTGTTAGGGATACAGTCTAACGTCCCACAGAAGAACATTGCACCCTAGAGCCTCCCGAGTCTTTCATGTCAGTCCGGCCAAGAAACACATTTGCAAATCTATGACTATGAGTGAACTCTTTTATGTTTGTGTTACAGCAAGTCAAATCTATGACTATGAGTGAACTCTTTTATGTTTGTGTTACAGCAAGTCAAATCTATGACTATGAGTGAACTCTTTTATGTTTGTGTTACAGCAAGTCAAATCTATGACTATGAGTGAAGTATTTTATGTTTGTGTTACAGCAAGTCAAATCTATGACTATGAGTGAACTCTTTTATGTTTGTGTTACAGCAAGTCAAATCTATGACTATGAGTGAAGTATTTTATGTTTGTGTTACAGCAAGTCAAATCTATGACTATGAGTGAACTCTTTTATGTTTGTGTTACAGCAAGTCAAATCTATGACTATGAGTGAACTCTTTTATGTTTGTGTTACAGCAAGTCAAATCTATGACTATGAGTGAAGTATTTTATGTTTGTGTTACAGCAAGTCAAATCTATGACTATGAGTGAACTCTTTTATGTTTGTGTTACAGCAAGTCAAATCTATGACTATGAGTGAACTCTTTTATGTTTGTGTTACAGCAAGTCAAATCTATGACTATGAGTGAAGTATTTTATGTTTCTGTTACAGCAAGTCAAATCTATGACTATGTGTGAACTCTTTTATGTTTGTGTTACAGCAAGTCAAATATATGACTATGAGTGAAGTATTTTATGTTTGTGTTACAGCAAGTCAAATCTATGACTATGAGTGAACTCTTTTATGTTTGTGTTACAGCAAGTCAAATCTATGACTATGAGTGAAGTATTTTATGTTTGTTTTACAGCAAGTCAAATCTATGACTATGAGTGAACTCTTTTATGTTTGTGTTACAGCAAGTCAAATCTATGACTATGAGTGAACTCTTTTATGTTTGTATTACAGCAAGTCAAATCTATGACTATGAGTGAACTCTTTTATGTTTGTGTTACAGCAAGTCAAATCTATGACTATGAGTGAACTCTTTTATGTTTGTGTTACAGCAAGTCAAATCTATGACTATGAGTGAACTCTTTTATGTTTGTGTTACAGCAAGTCAAATCTATGACTATGAGTGAACTCTTGTATATTTGTGTTACAGCAAGTGAAATCTATGACTATGAGTGAACACTTTTATGTTTGTGTTACAGCAAGTCAAATCTATGACTATGAGTGAACACTTTTATGTTTGTGTTACAGCAAGTCAAATCTATGACTATGTGTGAACTCTTTTATGTTTGTGTTACAGCAAGTCAAATCTACGACTATGAGTGAACTCTTTTATGTTCTTGTTACACAGCAAGTCAAATCTATGAGTGAACTCTTTTATGTTAGTGTTACACAGCAAGTCAAATGAAGGCGTAGCTGATTTATAGTGCTAGACCCATATTTTATTAAAACAGATCAGCCCTCCAGGGGTGATGTCATCAATATAACCACCAGCCGCCTCCACTTCCTCAGTCATCTCCTGGTACCCACTTCAGGCTGGACGCACTAGCAAGCCCAGGTTAGTTTAAAAATGAAACCGCTGCCATGCGGATTCGAGCCCATGACTACAGGACAGGCAGACACGATTATAGCCACTACGCTGTCTGGCTCCCATATATGACAGGATGTTGTCATTTTATTTGGGTCAGTGGTTCCTATTCATGTTTTATATGTATCATGTATACGCCATGTGACAGACAGTATCAATTGACACCATTTCAGTTTTCATGAAAATTAAGTCTTCTCTTAAATGCAGAATTCATCCTTTTTGTGTCCGACCCGTCAGTGTACAAGTACTTCTTCAGTGAGACAATTTTGACATTGGCAGGGGACTTATTCGCATTCCCGTGAGTCTACGGGTTTCTAATTTTGTGTTTTCTAGAGTGTTCTTTAATTTATACTCCCTCGATCAATATTGGTGCATGTATTCTCATGTTACTCAACGACCTCAACATTTCTTCAGCGAATGCCATTTGTGGCCACTGCCAGGGGAATAGGTAACCCTTCAGCGGCTGATGGTGAGAATTTCTCATTTTGTCAAAAGTTAGAAATACGTTTGTGGAATTTTCTTCTTGTTCCAGTGTAATGCAATTAAAGGAATCGAACGCACGCCTTGAGTGTTCAGTATATGGTGCTAATCTCGTGTGTTTACAGACCATCGACACTGGATGGATGATATGCTCAATTTCTCGCCAGTACTTTCTAGGTACCCATTTCAAGTTGACTCTAGCGGATAGGCCGGCGCAATGGCGAAGAAGTTAAGAACGCGATTCACAATCTCCCATACAGTGGTCGAAACACAGGTGCGGGAGATTTGGAAGAAGACCGTCTTGTGCTGGTTGTCATACATTGATATGTGTTCCGGTCGTTCGAAAAGCAAAGGCAAACTATGTTTTGCATATCCTTTACAGGACATCGTTGTCAACATCAGCATTTTTCAGCTGATTGTTGATTTCTTGGCAAGATTACGCTCATTTATTTGCCATTACTTTCTGCGTGGCCGGATCACATACCCCGCAAGTTACCAACGCGATTCGAACCACTGCTGATTCTCACCGTCATCACGTTACTTACGAGAGTATACGAGATTACGGAGAAAAGTCGCTAACCTCTAGGCCAGGAAGCCGACAAAGGCAAACTATTAAACGTAAATTTGCCGAGAAATCAAAAACAGCTAAAAATAAATCTGGGCTTGACTGCGACGTCGTGTAAATGATACGCAACCAACAACAGGAAAGTTAAGGTATATTAAAACAAAGAATCCATCTCTGTGGGTGTCGAATACATGACAATCTGATTGGCAGACAAACGTGCAAACCACTGCGCCATCCAGTCTCCATTCTTAATTTTCCCTGTTGTCACTAAGATTTCAAGTTTATGTATCCTCACAACGTGCCTAAAAATTTTTGTCCACTTTTAATATCTATAATAAATATACTGACTCATGTCTGGTCCACTTTTCACATGGGGCAGTGAGGAGCATTTTGTGTGATATTCACTGGCACAGGAACAGACTGTCACAAAAATAAAACTCCGCGTTTAACCAGTTGATTACTATAGAGTCTTTCTGATTAACCGGCCTATCTGCAAAGCCAAAACTATTTTAACTAACAGAAAAAAACAAATTGGATGTCAAAATCCCCAGGACGGTCAAAAGTTGCAGCTGCACGTGTTTACATGGGGTCGACAAAATGGGAACATTTGGAAGTGAGTGAGATGAATCTATACACCACGTTGACAGTTCATAAACAGGTCGGATTTAAGCGGAAGTACTCAGCTCGGGAGAAAACAGTACGTCTGTCATTGAGAGTTTCCGGACATCAAGCGAAATGACGGCTGTGATTGTCACCACTCGACAGAAGATTGGCGGTTTGTTGTGGAAACCCGTTGTTGGGAGCATACAGGAACTCGCTAGCTTGTTGTGGGAGTCAAAACAAGTGATGACAACTCTGACATTGATTGAGCCAGGGAGGATAGATTCTGGACAATGGATGATATGCACAAATAACACCTGTGTGGACATAAAGAATACCGTCACGTGACCAATTTTAGGCTGTTTGAAAAACCATGATTTGGAGAAACAGTGTTGACCAAAACCGTGGATTAGGATGGACGTGTTTGTGGGAGAGCTCTACAGTGTTAGATTAATTTAAAATTAACTAGCATGTGTCGTTATGGCAAAGTGTAGCAGCCATCCCGGAATGAGGCGGTTTTGCATAAGGTAGTCAATATAGTCTATTTAGGCCTAATTAATATAGGCAGTAGTCTTGTTAAAACTAGAGTGTGATGATTAGCACTGTTAGTTGAAAACTAGTTAGAGTAGTGAAGTGATAATTGGCTCTGCTAGGATGAATAGGATAGAGGAGTGATAATTGGAGAGATTTAAGATGGGGAAAGTGTCCAATGGGGGGATCTTTCAATGGTTTGCCCACTGAAAATGTGCACTCTGTTTATGGGTCTTTCCTTGTCATCGCCTAATTCGGACGTAGGTGAGGAGCTACTATGCTCTATGACAGAGTTTAGTTAGCTGTAAAATAACTGAGCAAGGCAATAGGCTTACACTCAGCCGGTAGGATCAGTGACTAGTACTATCACAAGATGTGTTGTTTCTCTCACAGGTTCCATACCAGTTACGAGGAAATTCAACACTGGGTTTGATGAAGTGCAACTTCAATTAGACATAACACCAGTTGGACACTCAAATGTTTCTTACTAAAAAGGAATAACGTCCTAGAAGAAAGATGGTATTATGTTTACGCTGGACTCATAATCAGGAGGGTTCACCATAACATGACTCAGAAGAGCCAACCAATATAACGATTCCTGCGTGTTAAGGTTCATCTAAGATGGGCGATGATTGTTGATGCAACACAGCATAAGAACATTAGTACCTAAACAAGAACATTAAAATATAATAGTCACATGGTGTGATATATTCTAGTGAAATAGTTCAAAAGACATGATACCTGAACCTAGATAGACACTAGTTAGGTTCAAGTATATTAACAATAACAGTGATACCTAAATACTTACCACAAAGGATTTGTGCATTCTTTAAGAACGATAGGAAATTATGTGCATTGGGCAACCGGCCCATGATCAGCTGTAATTTACAAACAGTATCTATTTCGGATGATCAGGAAGATGGATTACCAGGTGGCTACAGATGACAGTCGGTGTCCGGCAGGAGAGATACAGTACCGGGTGAGGTGGACTTGTTCTGACTTAACGTGCTGTGGTGTGTCCTTGCAAGGATGAACTGACTATGCTATTATCTGAGAGTCCGATCCTACACACATTATAGAACACATCACACATTTTCTTCGCATACACGTCTCATATACGTTACATTTTTCTTTTAATAAATTAATCTTTATTAATTTTTAGAAGCAAGAGTTGTTGAATATGTTGCGTTGGGGAAGTATGAGAGGGGGCAAAGTACGACAGTGAGAGAGTGATAGGAAAAGGTGTCCACGGGCTGATGGAGTGTGTTGGACGGAAGCTGGTGGATTCTCCAGGATATTGATAAGGGAAAAAAAATTATAATGTGGGTGTTGACTCCCCCCACTCCAGGGACGACACTTTAAAGGAAGACACGACACAGACCATTATGGGAATGACCCGTTGCCGTGAAGTTGGAACCGCGACTAACTAACTAACTAACTAACTAACTAACTAACTAACTAACTAACTAACTAACTAAACTAAACTAAACTAACTAACTAACTAACTAACTAACTAACTAACCAACCAACCAACCAACCAACCAACCAACCAACCAACCAACCAACCAACCAACCAACCAACTAACCAACTAACTAACTAACTAACTAACTAACTAACTAACTAACTAACTAACTAACTAACTAAACTAACTAACTAACTAACTAACTAACCAACCAACCAACCAACCAACCAACTAACCAACCAACCAACCAACCAACCAACCAACTAACTAACTAACTAACTAACTAACTAACTAACTAACTAAACTAACTAACTAACTGTGAGATTGTAGGTCAATGAAAACAAAGCATGCAGTTCTATGCAGCCTGTTTGGGAGGATTATTAAAACGATGGGATAGGTGCATCAATGTTGGTGGAAATTATGTTGAGAAATAAAGGACAAGGTATGTATAAAAATAAACTGGTTTCAAGTTGTTATCATCTTTAGTTATTTTTCTACAGCCATTTGTGACTTACGTATTAACTTACCCTCGTATAAACCAAAAAGTTTAATTGATATTTACAGCAGTGGATATTTACGGAGTGATATGCTGAAATCTGTATTTATAGCTATACCAAAAAGACCAGGAGCAATTGAATGTAAGATTTTCGTACAATTAACCTCATAAACCATGTCACTAAGCTTCTACTCAGAATTATAATGAGAAGAACAAGAAAGAAAATAAAAATGCAAATTTGTGAAAAACAGTATGGTTTTGTGGAAGGAAAGTGTACAAACAATGCAATACACACACACACACACACACACACACACACACACACACACACACACACACACACACACTAATAGAAAGGTCAAAAGAGACTTCCGGTCGCGAACATGGAGGATAGGCATTGAAACGGTTAAGGCCTCCGGAGTGTTTATGCTCGTTGCTACCGTTTGCAGTCGCATTGTCCTCATGTTGGACTGGAAGTGTATGGTTCCGTCGCCCTGCTACTGAGCTGAGTGCGTGGCGCGACATTATAATCTGTGAATTTCATCTGAAATGCTCTTATATCTGCCCGAGGCAGTTTGGAGAGTGAACTGCGTGTTCGGAGCAATGGCGGCTGGCTATATCGCAGAATTGACTGGTTTTTGCCTTATGCAGAAATGTGTGGCTGCTAGTCTTCTAGTGTCTGCCGCTTCCATCGACGATGAATTGTATTTTTCTGGATGACTTTTGTGTTGACATTCTGGCGACGGCATTATGTACAATGATATGTTTTTTACGTCTGTACTTGGCTGATTGTGGCGTGAACTGCATGTTCAGAAATAAATGGCGTAGCTGGCTAGAAAACATCTAAAAATGGAATAAACAACATTTAGAAATTAATAGACTGTGTAGGTGAAAAATCTAGAATAAAATCCGGATGGGGAAATGACTACCGCTTCCATAAAAGTTGAACTCTATGTTTCGTATAGGACTTTTGTGTTGCCATTCTGGCGGCTGTATTATGCACGGGGAAATGCTTTTACTATCTGTCAGCGGTTGTTTGTGGCGTGAACTGCATGTTAGGGAAAAATGGTGTAGCTGGCTTTGTCGCAAACGGACTGGTTTTGCCTTGTGCAGTAATATGTGTCTGCTGGTTTTCTAGGGACTGCCGCTTCTATCGAAGATGAACTGTAGTTTTGTGTTGACATGAGCATTATGCACAGTGTGCCTGTGCGGGCTGTTGGTTGTCGAGACTCCTGTCCTTTCCACTTTTCACATGGGGGAGTGAAGAGCATTTTATGTGATATTCACTGGCACAGTAACTGAGCATAATGGGGAGGACCCGTTGCCGCGACTAACTAACTAACTAACTAACTAACTAACTAACTAACTAACTAACTAACTAACTAACTAACTAACTAACTAACTAACTAACTAACTAACCAACTAGCTAACTAACTAACTAACTAACTAACTAACCAACTAACTAACCAACTAACTAACCAACTAACTAACTAACTAACTAACTAACTAACTAACTAACTAACTAACTAACTAACTAACTAACTAACTAACTAGCTAGCTAGCTAGCTAGCTAGCTAACTAACTAACTAACTAACTAACTAACTAACAAACTAACTAACTAACCAACTAGCTATCTAGCTAGCTAGCTAACTAACTAACTAACTAACTAACTAACTAAATAACTAACTAACTGACAGAAAGACATGATAACATTGATGGGAAAGATTTAAGAACAATGAAGAATATTTACTGGAACCAAGTAGCAGAAATTAAAATGGGAAATAATGAGGGTAGTTAAGAACACATGAAGCTAGGAGTACACCATGGGTGTGTCTTGTCACGGGATCTCTTCTCTCACTCTATAGCGAAGTAATAATGCAGGAGATCAAAGAGAAGCCAGGAATACTAAACGGCGGATTATAATATAAACAACATACGCTGTGCAGATAACACAGTATTGGTGTTAGATTCATACAAGAGACAACATTGCAGTTATAGACATATTTCAAGCGAACGAAAGAAGAAGAAGAAGAATAATGCAACAGACCCAACAACACTTGGTGGGCATTGTAGTAACAGAGAGTGCAAAGAAAGGACTCTCTTTGAATATAAGGAAAAAAAGAAACAATGGTGATATCAAGGAAAATTGGTACACTATAATGTTACATTGAAATAGAAGGCAAAATTCTTAACCAAGTGGATAATTTTAAATACCTAAGGATATTAATAATATCAGATGGAAAATATACAACAGAGATTAATGGCAAAATAAAAAAAGTCGCTTAAAAGTCGACAGGGTCGACTTCATCGCACCTGGTTTTATCCCATATGGCTCAGTCTCTTTCCGCAGCGCAGAAAGCGTCACACAAAGCACGAACTCCGTAGCTTTTAGCGACGACCCACAGGAGTCTCCGAAACATTTAACTTGTAAACCGAAGGGTGCGGCCCGGAATCGAACCCACAACCTTCGGAGCACGAGTCAAACTGCTTGACCACTTCGCCACAGAGACTCCAATGCATGGCAAAATACGGCAGGCAAAAGCCGCATTTCAGAAAATGAAGTGTATCTTATGCAATAAGTCACTATCAGTAAATGTAAGAAAGAGAGTACTGAAATGCTATAAAGAACCAGTTTTGCTGTATGGGAGCGAATCTTGGCATGTAAATGAACAAATGAAGAAGAACATAGAAGCAACAGAGATGTGGTTTTGAGACGAATGTTGTGAATTCCTTGGACTGCCAGAATAACTAACAACGATTGCCTGAAACAGGCTAATGAAACTAGAACACTATACAGTGGTACCTCGGGTTACGAACTTAATTCGTTCTAGAACTCGGTTCGTAACCAGAAACGTTCGTAACCCGAAACATTGAAATCAATGAAATAAAGACCTTACGTTTCAAGATGAAAGAATTGTACTTTTTTTTTTTTATTAACATACGGTCGTTTACCTGACAAAACGCAAAGAATACGTGTACTTCACGTATCAAATAAAGAGCAAGAAAACAACATAATGAATTAAATATAAAATGTAAAAAAAAAATGGTGTCTATCTTTATTACCAAGAAAACGATCGTGGGAAGTTTGTCACTTTCTTTGTTATTCTGAATCATTAGTTTCAGGAATTTCTTGTCGCTGTTTTTTGGCAGTCGACTGGAAATCTTTCTGCACCAAGAAACTATCAAGGGAAATTTGTCGCTTCCTTTGCTGGAGAATCTTTCTGAAGTGAGCCATCGCGTTATCATTCATCAAGTTTACTGCCCTGTTAGCAACAAGTTTGTTTGGATGATGGTTCACAATGAAGTTTTCGACGTCCGCCCACTTGCTGCAAATTTCTTTAATCCTGGTAGTTGAAACGGTCACTGACTCCTCATCATCGGATGACGGCTCCTCCTTTAATGTCTTTAGCTGTTCATTCTGAAGATCCACAAGTTCATTTGTAGTACTGTTTGTACTGTACGCGATCGTGTGTCTCCAAAGTTACAACTTGCTCTCTCTCTCTCTCTCTCTCTCTCTCTCTCTCTCTCTCTCTCTCTCTCTCTTTCTCTCTCTCCTTCGTTCGTAACTCGGGGCACTGTTCGTTACCAGAGACATACAATTTTCGAAGTTGTTGTTCGTAACCTGAATTGTTCGTAACCTGAGGCGTTCGTAACCCGAGGTACCACTGTATACAACAACAAGAAAGAGACAAACAGCTCTCTTTGGTCATGTGATGAGAAGAGATGTATTGGAGAACATCGTGACAACTGGAAAGATCGAGGGGAAAAGAGGCAGAGGCAGACCAAGAGAAATGATGCTTGATGGTTTGAGACGGTGGCATGGAGGAATATCATCAGCGGAATTGATCCAGAAAAAAACTCATAAAAGAGACATTCACACATCTGTTAACGCAGGCACATGTGGAATTGAAAAGACTTGTGAGGAAGAGGGCGGGGAGGGGGGGGGGGACATAAGAAAGACAACCTAGGAGATAAATGATTAGAAATCTAATCAAGCCCAGCACAAAGGATGACATATTTCTGTGATATAACGCAGCCACACAGGAACAGAAAATATGCACAATTATTTCATCATATGCAGTTGTTCTCTTTGTCTACTTGTTATACTGCACGCCCTTTCTTCACCTGTCTCTCTGTCCATCCACCTTTCCTCTTGCCTTGACGTCTGCGGATTTGATCTCTCCTCCTGAGATGTTCAACGAACGTATACCATCTACACGGGCAGCCAATTCACCCGGTGAACTTATTTCTTTCAAGACGTCTTAATTGCTCTTCATATCTGTCATGTTAGTGTACGTTTTATGTACACCTGAAGATGACTTTTTTTTTTTTTTCCCCCGCGTTTCCATCCTTTTCAGGATATTGCGGTCAACACCAGCATCTTTCAGCTGTATGTTGATTCCTAGGCTAGATTACGCTCATCAGCACGCCACGACTTTCTGAGCGACCGAAGATGACTTTATGTCGAAATATTGTATTGTGAGTATATTTATTTGTGTATGTAGACTACATGGCCGAATGGGTAAGAGTACTCGTTCGTAAACATCCGGTGTACTGTAAAAACAATCACGTTCGTCCTCCTCTGCTGTTGAAGTAGGCGCATATATCTGCATGAAAGTTGTATTATTTGGATAGCCTCTAAGTCTGATATTGAGAGTTCTGTCATTAACCGGGTTATATCCAATTAAAGCTTTTGTTGTTTTTTTACCTGAATAGAATGCCACTCCGCGCTAGCCTCAGTCGACTCTACCAGAATATATGAAAAGTCTTCCATTTTCAATGTAAAAATGCCCTTTGCATAAACAGCGATGTTCACTAATATTTAAAATTTGAATATGCAACCTCTCAATCCCATCACATACTATCACATACTTGCTCTCATACAGACTTCTCACATTCCATGCTCCTAGTCTCAATCTGCTTCTTAGTCGGGATTATCTCCGTCATCACGATTACTATTAGGAGAGTTCATTTGAAATCCGTCCGTGCCGCACCGCGCGTAATTGCGTACGTTGAACATGATCATGTCATAGTCATGTGATAAGTATTGACCAATGAATAAAAAAGCACGTGCTTATCGTCCCATGATGCATAGGTTCTGTTTCTGACCGTTGAGAAAATGGCTGGGTTGATCCAAAATCCGTCCAAAGAAGCTCAAAGAGCGATGATTCAGGTTCTTTCACTTGAAGGATGTCGACCAGTGGATATTCATAGAAGAATGCTGGCAGCGTACGGTAACAAATGTGTGTCGAAGACAACAGTGACAGACTGGGCACGAATGTATCGGAAATGACGTCAGTTCACGACAGATCTTCGACGGCCGGGTCAAGCGCATATTGTTGTAACAGAAAAAAACCATTGCCAAAATTGATGCAGCAGTACAGATGAACCGTTGTCGAAGCATACGTTCGCTAGCGAAAGAATTTGATGTGTCAATTGGGACAATTCAAAAGGTAAGAAACTGCAATATCGGAAGGTGTGTTCACAGTGGGTACCACGGATGTTGATCGACCATCACAAAGAGGAACGCATGGGATGGTGTTTGAACCACTTGTTGCGTTACAGAGTGGAGGGTGATGCATTTTTCTTCTGCACAGTGGTAGGCGATGAATCATGGTGTCACCACTTTGAGCCGAGCAGCAAAAGAGAGAGCATGCAATGGAAGCATTCTGGATCACCAAAAGCCAAAAAATACATGTTACAGGTATCCGCTGGTAGGATTATGCTTAGCGAATTTTAACCATGAAGGGCTATTGTTGGCCGACTTTAAAGAACCTGGTGTTAACATCAACTCTACCCACTACTTGCAAACACTAGATAAGCTGCAAAAAGCCATCAAGAATAAACGACTCGGCATGCTTTCTTGCGGTGTCATTTTGTTGCACGATAATGCTCGTCCGCATGTTGAAAAGATTGTGCAGGAAGCATTAGCTTGGAAGAAGTGGGAAATTCTGCAACATTCAGCCTATAGTCCTGATTTGTCACCATGTGATTTTCATTTGTTCGGACCTCTAAAAAAAGCTCTCAAGGGACAACGATTTCACACAGATGCAGACGTAATGAACGCGATAAACACTTGATTCAGTGAGCAACCACAATCCTGTTTTGCGGACGGCATTCGCCGCCTACCTAAGCAATGGGATGCTTGCCTAAATGCCTACGGCGACTTTTTCTGACAAACCCATGGTACATAATTCATTCAACATGAATGCTTTGTTTAATTCTACCACACCTGTTAATGTTTCTTTCATGTTTTTGTAATAAAGCCATTGGAACGGGTTTCAAATGAACGACCCTTATAGTTTAGTTTAGTTTAGTCGATGGATCAACATCATTGCACACGGGTGTAACCCATAAGTGCTCCGTTCTCCTCCTAACTCAAACGTGAGTTTGGAGAAACTCAGCTCAGTGCACGAACTCCGTATCACCGGCGAGGATCCTGAAATACTTTGGGGAGATTTTTAATTAGAAATTTTGCCCGGGCAGCGCCGTTATGCTACACTTTTTTCGATTTCCAACTGCCAAGGGATTATTTTACGTGCGCAACAATACACACGGGCATCCGATCTCACTACCCGGAGATCAGGGGAAATTATTAGAAGTCCAAGTGAAAAAATCCCGGTCCTCACCGGGGCATGAACCCGGGACCTCCAGCTCTCGAGGCGGACACCGTACCCCGAGACCACGCAGCCCCGCAGACCCTTATAGTACTGGCCCCTGCGTCACAATCTTCCCTAGTGTTAACTGATATTGCCTGACCTTGGTATCTCACCAGATTATCTCTTTCTTATCATGTTTTCTTTCATGGTTTATAGGTTTCTTGGCAAGTTTTGTAGAAGGTAGATTGTTGTTGCTTTCCCTCTGGGCAGTTACTGTATTAGCGGTGGCCATAGCCATTGTCTCTACTGATAAGATCACCTGCCTATCGCGGCAGAGTGCAGACCATAACCAACAGCAATCTGTCAGCTGCTGTCACACTTCATAAACGACTTCCTTCCATGGCTTCACGTAACTCTGATGGGGGTGTTGTTTAATGAGGGTAGGTGGGGGTGGGGGGAGACCGCTCAACGGGTACTCCACATTGCCCAAAGATGTCCAGTAGAATAACAAAGTAAGGGGGCTTCTTACATCTCCTTTAATAGGGGATACTACTGTGTATGTTACAGCAAAAAGTTCGAATTTTCGAGTTAAAAATCTACACAAAGTATTTCAGGATCCTCGCCGGTGCTACGGAATTCGTACACTGAGCTAAGATTCTCCGGACTCGGGCTTGAGTTAGGAGTAGAACAGAGTACTTATGGGTTACACCCGTGTGCCATGATGTTGATCCGTCGACTAAACTAAACGACTAAATTTAATTATGTTACAGGAAGTAAAACAAAGGAGACCTCAAGTGTGGTGGGAATGTGGTGCGAGACCAATATTTGTCTTTATAAATAGATGAGCACTCCAGAGGTGATGTGATCAATATCCCACCTGCCGCCTCCACTTCCTAAAACAATTTCCTGGTATTAACTTCAGCCTGGACTGACTTACAGGCCTAGGTTAATCTAAACAAATCCGCCTCCACGTGGAGTCGAACCTATAACTACCGGGCAAACAGACACGCTTATATCCACCACGCTATCTGGCTCCCATATATGACAGGTGTCATTTCCTGTGGGTCAATCGTTCCTCTTCTTGTCTCTCTATGTATTATGTATACGCCATGTGACAGACAACATTACCAGACAACACTCCAGTTTTCTGGAAAATTAAGAAGTCTTCGCTTAAATGCAGAATTTATCGTTTCGTGGGTGTGTGTGTGTGTGTGTGTGTGTGTGCGCGTGCGTGCGCGCGCGCGTGTGTGTGTGTGTGTGTGTGTGTGTGTGTGTGTGTGTGTGTGAGTGTGTGTGTGTATTTGTGTGTCCCGACCCGTTAAAGTGCATGTACTTCTTCAATGAGACATTTTTGACTTTGGCAGGTTGGCATTCCCGTGAGCCTAATTTTCAAATGTAATTTTCTGGAGTGTTCTTTAATTTATACTGCCTTTTTTTTGTCTGTAAGTGCCGATCAATACGGGTAGATATATCCTCATTTTACTCAATGACCTCAACATTTCTTCAGCGATTGCCATTTGTGGCCACGTCGAGGAGGAATAGGTCACCTTTCAGCGGCTGATGGTGAGAGTTTCTCAGTTTATCAAAAGTTAGAAATACGTTTGTGGGTTTTGTTGTGTATGTTAGTTTAAAAGAAAAAAATCTTCTGTCAAGTTTAATTTCTATAATAAATGTACGATTTTCATGTATTTTTGAATGATATTTCATTCGTTTTTATTTCTTGTACGTCACGATATTCTTTGAATTTTCCTCAGAAATCACATTCCAAATACCATTAAATGTTTCTCAGATTATCTGCCCATTTGTCCATGTTTAACGTTTATATAACATTATGGGTTATATATAGCATATCAACACGGTTTGTCTTGCTTTAATTGACAGCTTTGTATTGATGAGTATATTTTCCAATTTACAAAAGGCTAGTTTTGCCATAGCGAAAACATATTCGAATCGCAATTAAAATGACGAAGACGACATTTAGAGGCACACATTCTAACATTCAGAAATATACAACTTGATATGCGGCCCAGAATTCTCAATAAGAACTTGGAGCCAGTCGAATTTATTACATGACTCTGAAATATGGACAATTGATTAACGTGATAAACACGTTTAAGAGCATTTACAATAAAATAATACAGAAAAATTATAAGAAACTGCTAAATAAAAAAACGTGACAAATGAAAAATAAAATAATGGATGAGTTAATACAACAAAGACGAATGCATAAAGAAATAAAAGTCCTAAAGCTGTTTTGGTCTAGACATATCATAAGACACGAAGAAATACAAAAGACACTACAAGAAGGAAATCTACTGGAAACAATATTACGGGATAGACAAAAACAATATTAATAAAACAGGCATTCACACATCTGTTAACGCAGGCACATGTGGAATTGAAAAGACTTGTGAGGAAGGGACGGGGAGGGGGGCATAAGACAGGCATCCTAGGAGATGAGTGATCAGAAATCTAATCATTACCAGCCCAAGGGATGGCATATTTCTGTGATATAACGCAGCCACTGGAACAGAAAATATGCACACTTATTTCACCATATGCAGTTGTTCTCTTTGTCTACTTGTTATATTGCACCCCATGTCTCTCTGTCCCTCCGTCTTTTCCCTTGTCTTGATGTCTGCCTGGTTGATCCCCTTCGGTGAGATGTTCTTAGAACGTATACCATCTACGCCTGACACGGGTAGGCAAATCACCCGGTGCACTTATTTATTTCAAGAAGACTTAATTGCTCTTCATATCTGTCATGTTAGTTTACGTTTCATGTACACCTGATGACGACTTTATTTCGAAATATTGTATTGTGATTGTATTTATTTGTGTAGTGGTAGCTACATGGCCGAATGGGTAAGAGCGCTCGTGCCTGATAATCCGCTGTGCTGATTCTGAGGTAGCGGGTTCAATGCTTACACCGATCCAGTCCGGACTGAAATAGTGATTTCCCGTCCTTGATTAGAGGATGCAAATTATAAGTATCCCAGAAGCCGGCTTCTAAGTATATATTAACTAAGAAAACGCATTGTTTTGAATTTCCGGAATGCACAATAGTTTGAGTGTTCAGACACTGAGTGCTGACCTCGTTTTCACTCTCCCAAACCACCTTGTTTCAGAGCTGAGTTGAGCTAAGAACCGACATCACTGCACTCAGGTCATTCCCATACGCGCTTCGTCCCCTCTTTCAACAGTCAGCAAAGAGTCACATTACTAATCGTTCCCACCACTATCCGATTAAATGTTCAATTTATTGGCAATATTGCGTTCAGTGGCTTGTCATTGCTTTCTGAGCAACAGGCACTCATACCATTTTATGCTAACCAACGCGGGGCAGACTGTGTTCAAAGCGCCCGCAGCTGTGTTTCGAACGCCGTGTGCGGAATTGCGAAATACGTCCGCAGTCCGGCTATAGTTCACTGCTAATCCCCATTTTGCCGTTCGCTCACATGGGCATCTCCCCATCCCTCCCATCGGGTGGCTAAGCCAATTCCTGTGCTTCTGGCGTTATGGACCTTTGGGCCATCGACCCGCTTGAATCACACACACAGTTTATTCGTCCACATCAAACGCGTTAAGCGCTTAAGACTTAACAGAGCCAAACAAGGATTCAGATAAGCAGCCTTTGTGTTTTCATGTAGTGTTTTTCGTGTAGTTGTGTTTGTTTCTTCTGTGCTGACGAAGGCTTTGGCCGCAACGTCCATTTTGTTTCTTGTAATCGTGTTCTAGTCAAGCTCACAATCTACTTCTCGTCTTCTGGTGATTCATTGCCTAGTATTGGTAGTAGCAGTAGAAGTAGTTGTATTATTATTATTATTATTATTATTATTATTATTAGTAGTAGTAGTAGTAGTAGTAGTAGTAGTAGTAGTAGTAGTAGTAGTAGTAGTAGTAGTAGTAGTAGTAGTAGTAGTAGTAATAAAGCCGGTCTCCGTGGCCAAAGGGTTGTGAACGCGGTTCGTGAGCCCGGTACTAGGCGTTCGAAACTCAGCCGTGACCGATTTGTGCAGCAGACCGTGTCGCGTTGTATTATATCGTGCTGGTATGGGAGCCGGTCGTTCAGAAAGCAATGGCAAACTACTGAACGTAAAAACTCGCCTAGTACATCAATAGCAGCTGAAAAATACTGGTGTTGACTGCGACGTCCTGCAAGGGATATGCAAAATTAAAAAAGTAGTAGTAGTAGTAGTAGTAGTAGTAGTAGTAGTAGTAGTAGTAGTAGTAGTAGTAGTAGTAGTAGTAGTGGTGGTGGTAGTGGTAGTGGTAGTAGTAGTAGTAGTAGTAGTAGTAGTAGTAGTAGTAGTAGTAGTAGTAGTAGTAGTAGTAGTAGTAGTAGTAGTAGTAGTAGTAGTAGTAGTAGTAGTATTAGTAGTAGTAGTAGAAGCAGAAAAAGAACAAGAAAAAAGAAGAATGTTCCCGTTATGCAAATTGTCTAGCACGAAAGCCAGTGTCCCAGAGATGTGATGGCACTAAATCATGTTTATTACACACAAACTTCTGGAGTCCGTGTGTCTGCAAACTGTAGGAACAATTCTGGAGAGTGTGTAGTTCCACAGTGTTGGACGTCCTAAGGTGCATCTACATGTTACGAACACATTAATAAATTGGTATGCACTGAAAAGCATCCTTGGACATCGCGGTTTCTAAGATCACCTTGGAATGAAAGGCAGATGATAAATGCATATTCAAAATGGTGCTGGAAGGGGTGTGACGCCACTGAACATGGGGTAAATTCCGTGTACGTCTTGTTGTGGATCCAGCGAAGTAGGTTTTTATTCTGTAAATGGAGTATGTCTAGAGCAGTGGTTCTCAACCGGTGGAGAATTCCTCCCATCCCTCTCCCGGGAGGGGGTGAGGAGGGGGAGGGAGGGAGGGAGGGGGTAATTTTAGAGTTTCCAAGGGGGGTGGGTGGGGGGGGGAATTAAGATTATTTCAAGATCGCTTTAATACAAGAACCGATTACTTGATGTTACTTTTCCCTCCATAACTTACGGTTCTGTACATCTCGCTCTTCTGACATTCGTTTTGTAACGTAAGTAGACCTGCAAATCACGTTTCATGTAGACGTTAAGACTTGTAGTATTATATGATATTAAATTTAGCTTTCATTCCCGGGGATAGGGGAGTTTATATGGAGGCAATACAAAGGGGGAGGGGGGGGGGAATTTACATTATGAACATATGGTGTAGGGGTACATGGGCCAAATATGGCTGGGAACAACTGGTCTGGAGGAAGCGAACCTGACCCACATGCATGCCAATGTCGGACACACTGACCTTCCAGGTAGATAGCTGGTTGTGACGCACTTCCTTCAAACGAGGAAAGAAGAAGAGGAAGGAGAACATATTGCAAAGAGATCTCTAAAACACACTTAAGACGTTTCAATTCATAAGTCGATATCTTTAAATATATACTTAGAGTGACGTGTACGAAGAAGAAGGAGTTGAAGAAGAGGAGGAGGGGGGAGAAGAAGAAGAAGAAGAAGAAGAAGAAGAAGAAGAAGAAGAAGAAGAAGAAGAAGAAGAAGAAGAAGAAGAAGAAGAAGAAGAAGAAGAAGAAGAAGAAGAAGAAGAAGAAGAAGAAGAAGAAGAAGAAGAAGAAGAAGAAGAACAAGAAGAACAAGAAGAAGAAGAAGAAGAAGAACAAGAAGAAGAAGAAGAAGAAGAAGAAGAAGAAGAAGAAGAAGAAGAAGAAGAAGAAGAAGAAGAAGGGTGAGGAGGAGGAGGAGGAGAAGTGGGAGGTGGAGGAGACGAAGCAAACCTTACCCAAATGCGTGTCGAAGAAGGACACGCTGACCTATGAGGTGTAAAACTAGTTGTAATGTGCTTCCCTCGAAAAAAGCACGAAGAAGAAGAGTAAGATACTGCAAAGCCATCTCTAATAAGACGCTGCCATACATACAAATTGCTTTGTCAACACAAAACAATATTATTATCCAAGCAAACAGGGCAAGGTTTACAGTGGAGATTAAATCTCAGGTATCAGGCATTTGGCAGCCGCGGTAACGTTGTGGCTAGACACTAGCCTGCCGGACAGAGGTCATGGGCTCAATCCGCATCGGGGCGTATTAAACATTTTAAATTTTACCTTGGCTCGCAGGTTATCCAACCTGACATGAGTACCAAGTAATATCTTGGGGAATAAAGGCGGACCGGTGTGATTCCGATCACATCGTCCACAAGTGCCAATTGATCTATACAAATATGGCTGTAGCAACGTATGTCCCACGCGAGTTTGAAACTAAGACCACCGCGGCGACAGGCAAGGGTTCGAGCCACTTTGTCACCATTTATTTAAACTTAGAGGCTCTAAATATCCAATGGGTGTGTCCCAAGATAGGCCGCGATGTACAGCAGACAGTGCGAAGATGCGAGGTGGTGTAGAGGTGGGTGAGTGCTGTCATGACTGAGAAATAGAGAGACATTCGCTCGCTTTGACCTCAGGCGTAGCCCATACAGGTGCTACTACTACTTCTAGACTACTGGACTGATTTTTGCGTCTGGATTAGCATTCCCTATTACCAGTGTCCCTAGCCATCATGCGAACCAACTCCGACTTCTGAGCTACTTGTAATTTACGTCCCGAAGTCAAGGACGAGAAGGTAACATTTTAGTCCAACTTATTGGTATAGAGGTTGAACCTGCTACTTCGACATCAGCACATAAGGAATTTAAGAGCAAACGCTCTTATCCATTCAGAAATGCTGACCTATGGAGAGAGGCATGAATGCGGTCCTGTCAAAAAGATAAGATACGACGAGATTTGAAACGCGTGACCAGTTCTAAAGGAGACAGGGCAAAGAGGAACAAGGCTGGTAGAAGTTACTAATAGAAAGTAAAAGCATCGAAGATATCGTCGGCGATGAAAGGAATGAAGGGCAAAGCCAAAGATGAACCCTGCATCAGTGGAAATCATCTAAAGCACAAAGAACCAGGAAAGGATCAATGCGCATTATGAACCACCACATTTGTAACCAAGGCTGAAGAAGTCGGTTGAATGATGTGGAACATTTTCTTGTTTTTTTCCCTTTTATTTTCTTCAGAAAATTGAACTAGATTGGATCTAGGAGAAGTTTAAAGTGGATGTAACCACATAGTGGGAGTTTCTAACATTTTAAACCTATAATGACGTAATCGAGATCAATATTTGATATCACGTCTATACAGGCGATTATAATAGTACGGTGTGAGACAACAGTTAGCAGACAAGTATGTAATTGTGTGGAGGCTGCAGAAGAGCAATGAAGATATCTTGAAATAAATTAACTCAGACAGAGAACTGGTTCCTCGTATAAGAATAAGACAGTCCGCATTCTTTCAGCATGTCACAAGAAGGAATATCTGGAATATCTCGTCACAACGGGAAAACTAGAGGGGAAGAGAGGTTAGGAAGATCAAGAGAGAAGATGCTGGATAGTTTAATATCATAGTATGGAGGAACAGTATCAGAAATAATTGACAGTCATGATAACCAACACTACACGGCATGGACGAAGAGCAGAAGAAGATGACAACAAACAAACAAAGAGAGGTAACAGACTGAATGAAGTAAAGCAAGTTGCGTTAACAAATGAAACTACCATTCATATAGGACGTGTTGAATTGCGTGTCTCTTTTGAGGCAACTTATGTCTTACTGTCAACTATATAACAGAGACAGTAAGGATAGTTGTTATACAACTTATCATCAGATTCACCGCACAAATACAGTACCTCTTTTCATGTTACTATAGAAAAGCAAGAATGGGTGGTATACTGTGTAGTTAAGA
Source organism: Cepaea hortensis (assembly GCA_963921405.1). Classification (NCBI taxonomy): domain Eukaryota; kingdom Metazoa; phylum Mollusca; class Gastropoda; order Stylommatophora; family Helicidae; genus Cepaea; species Cepaea hortensis. The sequence goes on along the minus strand of OY992879.1, from coordinate 87,256,609 downwards.
ACTACTTTCAGATTGTATAATCATCCCTGATATTAAATGTATAATCATCCCGTGATATAATACTGCACAGCAAGAACAATTGCTATTCAGTGTTCCTCTAACATATACAACACTGTTTCTCTCTTACTACGTATGAGAACAGCGTCTGCATCATAAAAATTATGAATCCACGCGTTTTAGGGACAGCAAGGATAATTGGAACACTGTGGATGTGAGTGTATGTTAGTGCTATTCGATACAGTTTGTTTGACTGCTGTGTGTGTCCTACAAGGATAGTTAATGAGAATCAATTGGTTCTACAATATTAACGACAACATCAGCAACAATAACATCAACAAACACTAACAACAACGAAAATAGCACAAACGAATACGTTTAGTAAAGCCTAGTCATCATAATATATTGATCATCATAACTTGTATTAACAACTAGTGTTAACATCGTTGCATTTGGTAATGAAATATAGTTTACTTCTTCTTCTTCTTTCGTTCGCCTGAAATAAGCCTATAACTGCAATGTTGTCTCTTGTATGAATCCAACAGTCTTTTTTAGTTCATTCAGCGGTCCATAGAGTTTATCTTCCACTGTTGTCTCTCTAGGCCAGAAGGTTCGCCTGGATATGTTGTAGTTTGGGCAATCCTGGAGTATGTGCTCTGCTGTCTGCAACGCCAAACCACATGTGCACATGGCTGAGTCACCAATCTTGAATTTTGTATACATGTGGTTGCGTAATCTATTGTGTCCTGTTCTGAGGCGCAGAAGAATGACCTGTTCTGGTCTGTCCATAACGTGGTAGTCGTCTTGAGTAAGGTTTGGTGGCCTTCTGACTGATTTGATCATTCTTTTCTTTTGGTGGTATGTAATAGCCACATCAGGTTGTTTTTCTTTTGCTCCTTCCTTAGCCAATCGATCAGCTCTGTCGTTTCCGGGGACTCCACTGTGTGATGGTATCCACTGTATGGTGATCTTACGCTGACTGCTAAGTTCAGAAAGTAGTGTCCTCAGAACTGGCAATTTCCCAGTCAGGAGCGCCTCTATTACGGATTTTGCATCTGTCAATATCACCACAGGTTGTGTACCATGGCTGGTATTTTGTAATTTCTCTGTGGCTATCTTGATTGCCTCAATTTCAGCATCATAGTTATGGCAGTACTTTCCTGTTGGAATTCTGACCGTGTCTCTAGTATTATTTGGGTATTCTATGTACACTCCCGCTCCTCCATTTCGAACAGCATTTTGTGCTGACCCATCTGTGTAAACTCGGATCTATAGGTCCTGTGGGTAGTCGTCATCAAGGAAGCTGAGAGTGGCTGTTCTGCGCTGTACACTGTTCTGTTCTTCCTTGTCACATATTCCTCTCACTTTTGACTGGATTTGTAGCGATGTTCTATGTTCATCTTTCCACGGGGTTCGCTCTGGAATGGTTGTCAGGGGGATACCAACTGTGGGAAGATCGATGGTTTCTCTGCAGAGTTGTTTGGCCTGGTGGATGAAACTACTTCTTTTCAACCGCCCCATAGCTAAGTTTTCAAATCGGTTCTTCATAGGGTGGCCTGGCAAGCTGAGAAACTTTTCTGCTTGTATGAGTGTTTTTGTATCTCTGCGTTCTCTTAAAGCTTGTGTCCTCCCCATTTTCTCCATTGCTACTATAGGGGTTGATCTCATCCCTCCTGTGATGACTCTAAGAGCTTGATTTTGCACCTTGTCCAGCTCCTGCAATGTAGTTTTGGATGCTGAACACCACGCAGTTGACCCGTATTCCAAGTGTGGTCGTATGCTCTGTTGATAAACTTTGCTAAGTATTTTCCCACTGGCTCCCCAAGTGGTTCCAGTTAGCTTTCTCAGGATGGCAATTTTCCTTCTGGCTTTTGCTACTGCTTTTTTGATGTGTTTTCTCCATGTCAGCCTGTCGTCGAATGTTACACCAAGGTATGTTGATTCCTTGTCTTCTCTTAGAGGTGTTCCATTTATCTGAATGCTCCCTGCCTTTTGTTTCGGAGAAAGGGTAAATAGAGTGGTGCTGCACTTGTCAGTGTTTATGCTGATACACCATCTATCCGCCCATGCAACAAATGTATCTACAGCTCTCTGTAGCAATATGGTGGCCACTGGTGCATGTTCATTTTCGCTCCACAAAACGAGGTCATCAGCGTACATTGCCGCTTTAATTCCATCGGGTAGATTAGCAACAAGATCATTGATGAAGATTAGAAAAAGTGTTGGGGACAGGACTCCGCCCTGGGGAACACCGTGACGCAGTAGTACTTTCTTGCTCTTGAGACCGTCTATCTGTACTCGGGCTCTTCTGTTGTGCAATTATGCTTTTACCCATTTGTACATTCTTCCATTGACTTTACAGTTTCTCAGTTTCTTCATCAGACCTTCTTTTCAGACTTTGTCAAAGGCTTTCTTCAGATCTATCCAATCCGCAAGTACCAGCTTCTTCTCTTGGAATGCATCCTCAACTTCTTGAGAGAGGTAGGTTGTCTGATCTTCCGTAGAGTAGCACTGCCTAAAGGCAGCCTGTTGTGGCACAAGGATGTTTTCACTTTCAATGTACCACTGTAGTCTGTGATTGATGACGCGTTCCATTGTTTTGTAGAGACAACTGGTGAGGCTAATGGGTCTGTAGCTGGAGGCAATGAAACTGTCTTTCCCAGATTTTAGGAGGGGTATCATGATTGCTTCTCTCCAGACTTGTGGAACACTGCCTAAGGTCCATGTATTATTAAAGATCTGTAGCAGCTTTGCTTTGGCCTCTGTTCCTAGGTTCCTGATCATTTCATTGGAGATACCATCAGCTCCTGGTGATTTTCTCATTTTCAGTTTTGATACGGCTAGCTCCAGTTCACTGAATGTGATAGGTGTCTCCATAACCTCATGTACAATTTCCTTCTGTCCTGTATTTTGCCATTTCTTTCGAATCTCTTGTTGTTTCTCTGGACTCATTTCAATATTGTTTTCTTGTGCGAATGAGTCCGCAAAATGGTCAGCTGCTTGCTTTCCTGTTAAGATGTTTCCGTCTTTATGTAGAGCAATTTTTGAGTTTCTCCCTGTGCCCTCATCGTTAAGCTGTTTTATTAGCCTCCATAACTTCCTTGCGTCTCTTTCAAAGTTCAGTGACTCTGTTTTCTCCTGCCAGCTTTTCCGTCTAGCCTGCAGTTGGGCCCTTTGAAATTTGGCTTTTGCGTGCTGATATTTATTGTGGTGCTCTTGGCTGGGATTGGCCTCTGCTTGTTTTCTACATACATCCACATCATTATGCAACTGTTCCAGTTCACTATTCCAGTAGGGTTTATAATGTTTACGGGCTCCTCTTGGTATTGTTTCTCGTGCTGCCTGTAGTATGCATTTCCCAAACTCTTCAACTACTTTATTTATGTCCTTCTCAGTGTTCAGGTTTCTAACCAGTATGCTGGTGCGAGGCTTGTGCATTGCCCAGTCTGCTTTCTTGTAGTTCCACCTCGAGAGGGTGCTGCTTTCACTTATAAGCTCATTTTCTACAGTTAGAAAGACTGGCCGATGGTCACTGCCACCAAGTTGTTTCCCAACAATTCGTGTAATGTTCCACTCCAGGTCTGGTGAATGAAACGCCAGGTCAGGTGTAGTTGTAGAGTGCCATGATCTCGAGTAGAAGGTATGTGGGTCAGACGGCTTGTTAATCAGGATGAATCTATTCTCATCCTGCCAATCTTCCAATCTCTCTCCTCTCTGGTCCATGTGATCATAGCCCCAGCTCTGCGAATGGCTGTTGAAGTCGCCACACACAATCATTTTGCCTTTTAATGGTAGTGTGTCCAGTGCCTGTGGGCGGTCATTTGGACAGTAGTAATTGATCAGGTGAAAGTCTGTATTGTCTGTCTTAAGTTTAAGCACCTGATACTCAGCCCCTTCCATGTGAACTTCAATTTGGGAAGCAGGAATGTTGCTTTTGACAAGAGTCAGTATCCCACCCTTTCGCCTGTCCTTTCGGTCAGATCGGTAACACTGGTAGCCTCTGATTTTGAATGCTATATTTTCGTTCAGGTGAGTTTCTTGCAAGCAGCATACACTTACATTTTCATTGGCCAAGATATTTTCTAGTTCTATTCTTTTTTTGGTGATACCCTCTGCATTCCAGTGCATTATTTTAAGTCTTTGTTTGGTACGGCCAAACGGTTTATTTTCAGGCCCTCTGGCTCCGCTGGACATCTGAGAAGGACCTCCATTATTTGTGGTTAGACCCTTACGAGGCATAAGGCCCGGCACTGCACCTGTCTGTGGGACCAGAGCAGGGCGAGCACCATAACATGTAGCAGTTGTCGACATAATTCACGGCGTTATTGCGAGGCAGCCTGATTTCTGTGATGCGCCTCCTGGCTGGCTGCCTCCGACTTCAGCACCTATCTTTTGCAAGAGTAGACTATGGTCTTACTAGACACACGAACACATAATGCTGTTCTTCCGGTATGTTATTTATAGAAACAACCAAAATAATGACGTCACCGCCAGTGTACAACAGCTTTAGTCACTGCGTTAGAGAGTACCCCAGAAGAAAAGTTAATTATACTTAATGACGTATTTACAAGAACCGTTGGTATGAACAATCCAAAATATTCAACAAAGAGGCACATGACTGAAAAAGTTGCCTTCACGATTCTGTTCTTCAGTACTTTGAATCAAAGCTCTTGAATCCCGAAAACATAAATATTGTGGACATATGCTATTTAGTACATTTGAATTTCTTCATTCGACTCTGGCAGACTCTCCTTGACCTTAACATAACAACAGAATGTTTACTTTGCAAATTGAAGTATATTTGACATTTTATCAGCATTTTATTTCCGAACCAAACAGCCATGCCAGTAGCTTGTTGACCAAATCAAATGATAATGTCCAAAATGAGGAAATACGCATAAGAAAACCATCTCTAGAAATAAAATCACACACAGACCTTAACGTATCACCGGCCTATCAGCCATATTGGATATTACAAAATTGTTCTACTTTTCTGCATGCATGAACTTATATATATATATATATATATATATATATATATATATATATATATATATATATATATATATATATATATATATATATATATACATATATATACACATACATACACACACACACACACACACACATATATATATATATATATATATATATATATATATATATATGTGTGTGTGTGTGTGTGTGTGTGTGTGTATATAACCAGTTTGCACATGGGATAAATAACGAACTGCAATGTGTGGCAATTACGTCATCAGTGAATTCTGTCTGGAACCTTTCAGAAAGAAAACCTCCAGTTTAATACAATTTATGAGCACAGTTGCATTGCCAATGTATGAGAACGTCTGACGTGAATGCTTCGTGCCGTCAGACATTGTCAACGTCAGTTAGCTCGGAACGAGACGTCAACTGAGGACGCTGGGGTTTCAAGATCTGCCTAACATTAGGGTCTGTATTGATCACTGGGTAGTATTACCCAGTTGTAAATAGAGGAACATCTTTGAGAATGACATAACCACAAATTGAGGAAAGTTGACGTCATAGCAGAGCTGGTCTGATCATCATCATCATCATGTGCCGCGTTGATAAGCATGGGAGGTCATGTTTCGCCATCTTACACGATTATCAGAGTCGTGGTTCTGTGTTCCTGACTCCATTATGCCACGTAATTCAAGCTAAAAAAAAACATTACAACGTACGAGCCAAATTCTCGAGTTTATGTCTTCTCATAATGTGCCCAAAAAGTCTTAACTGTCTATGTTTAATTTCAAAATCATTTTACGGTCTTTATTTGTTTCGTATAGAACTTGCTCATTGGGTTTTCTGTCAGTCCATGGCATTCTTTGCATTGTCGTCAGAAACCACATATCCACTGTCATTTGATGTGTTTCACTTTTTCCACTCATTGTCCACGTTTCACATCCACACAAAAGTACAGGTCCTCTGTAGTACACCATCACTCTTTTTCTTAAAAAGATGTAAATTGCTAAGAGAACGAGCGAGCAACCGAACGAACGAGCAAACTGTATTAATCCTCTGAGAACATAAAGTTTGTTAGTTCGTTCATTTGTTCTCTTTGCAATGTACGTCTTTTTGTTGGTCAATATATTTTCCATCTTGCAAACGACTATTTTGCCGTAGCGATTCGTATTCTAATCTCTGCAAGGCACCCAGGATCCGATGCCATGACTGTTCCCAGATAATTGGACCGATTCACTTGTTTAATAATATTCCTATTTACCCGATGGTATTGCTTCTTAGAGACGACCATAATCTATATCTTCTAGCAATTTAATTCTAACCCGAGTTGTGTTGTAACGAGGTATAGACTGGTGACATATTGAGATTAATTAAATATGTGCATGAATTACAATTAATTATCAATCAAAATATATATTTAGTTGCATGTCCTTTGCAGGGCATTGCAATCAACCCAGTGTTGGTTGTCTAGGCAGTTTGAAGTTCAGCAGTTTGATATTGGTTTCTGAACGTGAAGTCAACGTTTAGTTCCAACTGACATTAGTTCCAATTGACAGGTGTACTGGATGAATCGCCTACAACAGTATTGATGCATCCACCCAGCGGGAATCAATACTGCTGTAGATGCTACTGTCTAACTCTGCTGACCCTCCTCTATACAATCCATATGTAACAGTTTGCACACCCTCGGCGCCAGATTTTCTTATTTGGCACCTTTCTGAACTTCTGGCCCGCCTTCCTGGCTATCCATCATGTGCCATGCCGGTAAGCGTTCGCGGTCATGATTCGCCATTTCACTCGATCACCAGAGTCGAGTATCAGCTCAGTGTTCTTGTCTCGACCATGCCACGCGGTCAAGCCTTCATGATATTTACTTCCCTGTCCTCCCCTTGTTCTCTTCCCCTCGATCTTGCCAGTTGTCACCAAGTTCTCTAATTTATTTCTTCTCTTAACATGTCCAAAAAATATTGACTGTCTACGTCTAATTTCTCTAATCAATTTACGATTTTCATTTGTTTCTTGTAGGACTTGGTGGTTGGTTTTTGTGTCTGTCCATGGTATTCTTTGCATTCTCCCCAGAAATCCATTTCCACAGACATCAGATGTTTTTCAGCGTGACTGCGCATTGTCAACGCTTCACATCCATACAAAAGTACAGACTATGTAACATCTCAACTCTTTTTTTTCTCGTAGCAATTGACATCTTTTTATTGGTCAGTATGTTTTTCAACTTGCAAAAGACTACCTTCGCCATGGCCATTCTTGTTCTAATCTCCCCAACGCATCTCCCATCAGATGTTATGTCTGTTCTGAGATAGTTGTACCGATTCATTAGTTTAAGAATATTGAAGGATGTGTTATGGCCTAGCAACATGCCATAACTAGACTTTTTCTGTTTATATTTTAATGTACTTTTATTTTGGACATGTTATGAGAAGAAATGTCTTGGAGAATTTGGTGACAACTGGCAAGATCGAAGTGAAGAGACCAAGGGGAAGACCGAGAAGTAAATACCTGGATGGCTTGGCCGCATGGCACGGTCGAGACAGGAACACGGAGCTGATCCACGACTCTGGTTATCGAGTAAGATAGCAGAACATGACCACCCACGCTTGTCGGCATGGCACTTGGATGGTTCTTTAATTTTAACTTGATGTGTTGCTGTAGATCTATTTGTGTTGTTCTTGAGGAACATTAGTATAATCGAAACGTCGCTTCGCTGTGTCGTAGTATAACTTATTTTTATGTTATTATTTTATATGGGTGGGGGAGGGGGATCATTGAACAACCCCCCCCCCCCCCTGCGATTTACGTAGACCTTAGTGGAGTTAGTTGTAAGGTGTTTACACTGTCTCTGTGCTTATTTTGTCCCACATTTTTGCAGAAGTCACACGTACCTGTTTTTTAAAATTTCCTATTGTTATATCCTGCTGCACTCGTTGCTTCTCTCAACAGAGGGCAAAACCGACCACCTATACCTCCGTGCACTCCTCCCTGCACAACACCATGGCCCCATCACATGAAACGCCCCGTGCAGACTCCCGCTGGACATGTGCTATTTCGCTTCTGACTATCAATACGTTAAACGTGATCTACTCAACATGTGTTGTTACACTCCTGACTATCATTCGTTAAACGTGATCTACTCAACATGTGTTGTTACACTCCTGACTATCAATACGTTAAACGTGATCTACTCAACATGTGTTGTTACACTCCTGACTATCATTCGTTAAACGTGATCTACTCAACATGTGTTGTTACACTCCTGACTATCATTCGTTAAACGTGATCTACTCAACATGTGTTGTTACACTCCTGACTATCATTCGTTAAACGTGATCTACTCAACATGTGTTGTTACACTCCTGACTATCATTCGTTAAACGTGATCTACTCAACATGTGTTGTTACACTCCTGACTATCAATACGTTAAACGTGATCTACTCAACATGTGTTGTTACACTCCTGACTATCATTACGTTAAACGTGATCTACTCAACATGTGTTGTTACACTCCTGACTATCAATACGTTGAACATGATCTGCTAAAGATCTACTCTGCATGTGTTGTTACACTCCTGACTATCAATAGTTAAACGTGATCTACTCAACATGTGTTGTTACACTCCTGACTATCAATACGTTAAACGTGATCTACTCAACATGTGTTGTTACACTCCTGACTATCAATACGTTAAACGTGATCTACTCAACATGTGTTATTTCACTCCTGACTATCAATACGTTAAACGTGATCTACTCAACATGTGTTGTTACACTCTTGACTATCAATACGTTGAACATGATCTGCTAAAGATCTACTCTGCATGTGTTGTTACACTCCTGACTATCAATACGTTAAACGTGATCTACTCAACATGTGTTATTTCGCTTCTGACTATCAATACATTAAACGTGATCAACTCTACATGTGTTGTTACACTCCTGACTATCAATAGTTAAACGTGATCTACTCAACATGTGTTGTTACACTCCTGACTATCAATACGTTAAACGTGATCTACTCAACATGTGTTGTTACACTCCTGACTATCAATACGTTAAACGTGATCTACTCAACATGTGTTGTTACACTCCTGACTATCAATACGTTAAACGTGATCTACTCAACATGTGTTATTTCACTCCTGACTATCAATACGTTAAACGTGATCTACTCAACATGTGTTGTTACACTCTTGACTATCAATACGTTGAACATGATCTGCTAAAGATCTACTCTGCATGTGTTGTTACACTCCTGACTATCAATACGTTAAACGTGATCTACTCAACATGAGTTATTTCGCTTCTGACTATCAATACATTAAACGTGATCAACTCTACATGTGTTGTTACACTCCTGACTATCAATAGTTAAACGTGATCTACTCAACATGTGTTGTTACACTCCTGACTATCAATACGTTAAACGTGATCTACTCAACATGTGTTGTTACACTCCAGACTATCAATACGTTAAACGTGATCTACTCAACATGTGTTGTTACACTCTTGACTATCATTCGTTAAACGTGATCTACTCAACATGTGTTGTTACACTCCTAACTATCAATACGTTAAACGTGATCTACTCAACATGTGTTGTTACACTCCTGACTATCAATACGTTAAACGTGATCTACTCAACATGTGTTATTTCACTCCTGACTATCAATACGTTAAACGTGATCTACTCAACATGTGTTGTTACACTCCTGACTATCAATACGTTGAACATGATCTGCTAAAGATCTACTCTGCATGTGTTGTTACACTCCTGACTATCAATACATTAAACGTGATCAACTCAACATGTGTTGTTACACTCCTGACTATCAATACGTCAAACGTGATCTACTTTACGTGTCTTGTTTCGCTTTTGCCTATGAATACGTTAAAGGTGATCTATTAAAGATCTACTCTACACGTGTGCGTGGTTCAATTAAACAATACGACATAATAATCATCCGTTGTATAATTTCCCCCGGACATGCTGGTGGTGTAGGGAAACGTTCAGTTTTACAAATTGGCTGGGTCTGCATCACCGGTTGGGGTACTGGACCACGATTAGGCAGATGTGGTCAGGGCCCTGTGGTAGAACAAATACAGCATCATGGCCTGGAGAGAAGATTGCGGCAGGGGGTGATCAGAGGATCTGGCCGACATTCAGTACTCAAGGGAAAGGCCAGACGGGCACAAAAGCAGACTGCAGATGGTACCAACAGTGTTGGAGCTCTTCACTGGTTGTTGAAGATGAGAAAGGAGCGCATATGGAAATACATCGAACGCTGTGATGTCGGTTCTTGACTCAGTCAACTTAACTCAGTGTGTGTGCGCGTGTGTGTTTGTGTGTTTGTGTGTGTGTGTGTGTGTGTATGCGCGCGCAGTATGTCGATCTTAATGTCTGTACCACCAATTAGGGGTATTCTGTCTACCATGACATGAACTAACCAGATAATCGTGCCACAGAACTGAACAGCCGAAGACTAGCATGAATTGTAATCCATCACTGTCATTACAGTTCCTTGCGTCCTGAAACGTACACGTCTCCCAGGCGCACACATTGTCGTTGCACCTCACTCGCACTCATGAACTCGTCTTATAGTTCATGCTGTGAGGCGTTGGTGATTACGTCTGATCACAGCCCTCTGTCTCTTGTGCTGCGAGTTATTTCTCATACCGAAATTTGTCCATCTAATGATGTCAAACTGTCCAGCATCTTCTCTCCTTCTCTTAATCTCCAGCGACATGTTATTGAGTATGGTCCATGCCAGATAACAGATTTCAACTTTCCATTTCTTATAACATGCCCAAATAATATGGACTACCTTCTTCTGATGAGAATAACCAGTTCATTCTTTGAATTAACTTCTTTCTAGATATTGTCATTGATCTTTCTATCAGTCTCTCTGTTCACTTCATTCTTCTATAAAACCACATCTCAGCAGTTTCCACATTCCCCACTTGTCCACTAATTGTCCATGGCTCGTATCGGTACGTCAGGATTGGCTCAATATAGCTCTTGGGAACTCTTTTCCTCACTTCGAGTGACAAAGATAAATTGCAGAGAATATCTTTATCTATTAAATGCTGTCTTTACTTTGGCTTTTCTTCATTTAACTTACTAAATACAGCTTCCATCAGCTGCTATTAAAGTACTTAAATACTTAAATACATTGATTTGTTGAAGATTTGTTAAATTCAATCATAAATGCACACCTCTAAAGATTTCCATAAACCTGGACAATTATGGGTGCCTTCTTTATAGGTCCCTGAAGTATCTCCAACACTGATGTTAGTTAAGGGTAATGACTTTTTAAGGGTAATGGTACAAAGGGGTCTCTGTGGCGAAGTGGTCAAGCCGTTTGACTCGTGCTCCGAAGGTTGTGGGTTCGATTCCTGGTCGCGTCCTTCGGTTTACGAGTTAAATGTTTCAGAGACTTCTGTGGGTCGTCGCTAGAGCTACGGAGTTCGTGCTTGGTGCGACGCTTTCCGTGCTGCGGAAAGAGACCGAGCCATATAGGATAAAACCCGGTGCAATGAAGTCGACCCTGTCGACTTTTAAGCGACTTTTTTTTTTTTAAGGGTAATGACTAATTGCTAGACCAAACGGTGAACTGATTTGTCAGCAAGAATCAAACCAGAGTTCAGCTACGGCGTGCGAGCATTCTACGCCTTTATCATGATAACAATCGGATGTACATACATAAACTACTGGATGCTAAATTACCTAGTAAATAACGGCAAATTTAGTTGCATGTCCATGAGAGGACGTCGCAATCAACTACAACATTTAATGAATCTTTGTGATTGTGTGTGTGTGTGTGTGTGTGTGTGTGTGTGTGTGTGTGTGTGTGTGTGTGTGGTGACTTACTAGACCATTTTTACGTTGAGAAGTTTGTTTTCTTAACGACCGAAGCCCATAACATCGAAATCAACGCAAAGTGATCTGCTTCCATATCGTCTGCAGCTTATTTCGAACTCTCAACTCAGTGTGTCGGGGTTTGTGAAAAGTGTTCACTGCCCTGAAACCACAGCACCAACAAGCAGTTAATAAATATTGAAATAAGACAGTTTCACAATTCAACCACATATCGAGTCGAGGGTACGAAATTAGCACCAACAAACAGCCAATAAATGCTGAAATAAGGCAGTTTCACAATTCAACTACACATCGAGTCGAGAGTTAAAAATCAGCCGGGGACGATCTGATAGCTAATCACTTTGCGATGATTTCCGTGGAATGACGCGTCGGCCGTTCAGCAAGCACTCTCAAACTACCTAACACAAACTTGAATAGTAAATCACAAACGATCAATACATGTTGGGCTGATTGGAACGTCCTGTAAAGACAGCAACTAACTTTTTCAATCCACGATGTCTAGCATACACAAGAGAAGAATACGATTTCGTCAGCGACTTACTAAACTAGTATATGTTTACTGTTGTCTTTGGGTGTAAATCCAACACTACATTCTAAATGATGAATGCAAAGTCCGGTTCTGACTGTAAGTGTTGGTTCCTGCAAGACGGCCGGTTTTTGCCGCGCCAGACTCTGAAATAAGTGACACCAGAAATCGGTTATTTTGAGCTTAATAAAGATGTATGGAGAAACACCTGGTTCTGTGACACTCTCCGGTGCGTGAGCAATTTTGGGCATTCAGAGGAGTAATAGTTGGTAGAGAAATGTTCTGTTATTTGTTATTATTCTTCTTATTTAAATGGGTATAATTTGTTATTGTCCGTTATCTTCAAACATTGATGCCGACTGTCCATTATCTTCAAACATTTATGTCCACTACCCACCATCTTCAAACATTAATATCTACTCTCCATCAGTTTCAAACATTGATGTCCACTGTCCATTATCTTCAAACACTGTGTCCAACTGCTCATCATCTTCTAACATTGATGCCCACTATCCATTATCATCAATCATTGATGCCCATTCCCTATTGTCTTCAAACATTGATGTCCACTGTCCATTATCATCAATCATTGATGCCCATTCCCTATTGTCTTCAAACATTGATGTCCACTGTCCTTTATCATCAATCATTGATGCCCATTCCCTATTGTCTTCAAACATTGATGTCCACTGTCCGTTATCTTCAAACATTGATGGTATGTTATAGACGGTTTATATGTTATATTCTTCGAGATCATGTAAGATGGGATGGCATTTGTTTGCCAATGGCCAGCCATTATAACGATCAAAATCTCTTCTAACCTTCGAGCCTCATGAGCAAGCTCTGCTTGGCGAAGAAAAGAAGGCTCAAATGTGGTCTCCCATATCAAGACACTTGCGGGGCACCACAAACAATGTACACTGCATGATTGCAAGATGACTATAGCAATGTTCCACCATGAAAGGTGGACAATCAGAGCTCATGTTAGCCAGGGACTCGCGGTAGCGGTAGTGGGCTAGATGCCTTCCTGTCGGCACGGTGGTCATGGGATCGAACCAACATCGAAAATTGATTTGGAAAATTGACCTGGGCCTCCAGGTCGACCCAGCTTAAAATGGATACCAGGATCTGTTTTGGGAAATAAAGGTGGACGTTGTGATACCGGCTGTAAATATATGCGTCTATCAATGCGGCTTCAGGTGTTTGAAAGCTACCTTGACTTTATGTAAATATATGAATGTGTGTGTGTGTGTGTGTGTGTGTGTGTGTGTGTGTGTGTGTATGTTTGTGTATATGTGTGTGTGTGTGTGAAAAGTAAAGTAAAGCTCCCTGATACTCCTTGCGGGTCTTGAGTGGTACGTATATGGTGCTAGCTCTATATTCCTATACACCACTTGATAGGTAATGGGACCAATATTAGGTGGGACTCTTTTACTTCCCATGACATTTCGTGGTGTCCATTTAGGCTGAGGCGACCTCGGAGCACACTTAGTGTTAAAGAAGAAAAAACAAAAACAAACAAGCAACCGCCACAAAGGGGATTCCGAAATCTTGATTACCACGCTTACATACAAGCATATTAGGCATGGCGAAACAACGGAGCAAGTGTGTGTGTGTGCGTGTGTGTGTGTGTGTTTGTGTGTGTGTGTTTGTGTGTGTGTGTGTGTGTGTGTGTATGCGCGCACAATGCGGCAATTACCTCGTGTATGCTATGTATTGGAATACCTCATAGAATATTCTCAGACGGGTCTTTGCGTAATTCTTCACGCGTTTCCATAAGCCCCAGTCTCTTAATGTCCCTCTCCCTGTCTGTGTTGAAATCTCTTCATTACGTTTCACTGTTTCTGACCCTCTCCGTCCGTTCTCTCCATTTCCTTCTATCCTATATTTCTTACACTCTCTCCTTCTCTCTCTCCTTTCTCTCTATCTTTAATTCTCTCTCTCTCTCTCTCTCGCTCTTTCTCTCTCTCTCTCTCTCTCTCTCTCTCTCTCTCTCTCTCTCTCTCTCTCTCTCTCTCTCTCTCTCTCTCTCTGCATTTCCTACTCATCTCCATTTCTTCCATTCACTCGCCTTTTCCTTTCACTATATCCGCCAATATCAGCCACTCACATCGCTCTCAACTTTTCTGTTCTTTCCTTTACATTTCCTCTTACTTTCTCATTATCATCTCGTTCTATAACTTTTTCTTGTCTCCTTTCTTCTCTTCTACTCTCCTTTTTTCCTCCCCAACCTCTCAAGCCATATTTCTTACCCTTTCTCCCATTCTTATCTTCTTCTATGACTACTTTTATTCCTCTCTCTCTCTCTCTCTCTCTCTCTCTCCCTCTTCCAACCTCCACTCTATTCCCCATTTCTCTTTGTTTCTCTCTTCTACACCCATGTTTTCTCTCCATCTCACGCTTTCTCCCTTTCTTCTCTCCCTCCCAGGACATTTCTTATCAATCTCTCCTCATAATCTATCTAGCCCTTCAATTTCTATCCACTCATTTATCCATTTCTCTCCCCTCCACTTCCCCCTCCTCTTCCCCTACTACCTTCCCTCTCACTCGACCCTTTCTCCCCTTGTTCCTTCGCTCGGAACCTAGACAACGCGAGATCATGAAACGTTAGAGGCGAGATGACAAAGTGAACCCCGAGCTAGCGACAGAGGCTGGAGGACAGCACGAGGCGATGTCAGACAGCGAGGGATTTAACACTGAACCTATATACTGTGTGTGTGTGGCCATGTGTTTTCTCATTTCGGGATCATATTGTTTGTATAGAAACTCATTGCTCGGTTATTGTACGCATAAACTTAGTCCGCTTCTGTTCTTCCTATTATTCTGTGGTTTTCGCCTTCGCTATTTGAAAAAAAAAAAAAAACGTGTGCATGAATAAATCACAAGGCACTGATTAGCACCGAGAAAACACAGAAGAATTTGACAGGAAAGAAGTAGTTGTTTCAGCATACATTATAATTAGATAGCAGAAAAAATTAGGAACCTGTAGCAGTGGTGTCACTCTAACGTGGGTTTGGTGAGTACTTCGTGAGCATATCGCACCAGGTGACACAAAAGGGTATAAAGGGAATGCATATAAAACGATACCAAAGTTCATAGGGTAGTTGCATATCCTTTACAGAACGTAGCAGTCACCCTAGTATTTTGTTGTTGCTGTTTGTGATTTCTTAGCAAGATTACGTTTAGTAATTTGCCATTGCTTTCTGAACGGCCGCCACTCATACCATTTTATAAACACCAACGCAAGGCGGTCTGCTGCCAATTCATCCACAGCTCTGTTTCGAACTCGGTATGCGAGATTACGAATTGCGTCCGTAACCCCTTCACCACAGAGCCGGCATAAAGGACATAAATTAATTGTATACAAAATGGTACCAAAGGACATAAAGTAATTGTATATAAAATGATGTGCGGTGCCGGCAGAAATGTATTATGTTTGAAATAAGACTTCTTGAAGTTAGCTATAACACTGAGCAGTTCTTGCCAGCACAAATCACGTGGATGGGTAAGTAAAAGCAACATAAACGACCCTTCTCCCTACCCTTGGACTTACTGGGCATATGGCAAGTGAAGAGTCCCGGACATGTATGCACACATTTGGCGTTCTGTCATATGGTGCTATATCCATATTGTATAGGACAATAGTGGATGAGTTGAGTTAATAACCGACAGCACAGCACTCAGTACATTCCCATACCTGCTTGGTCCACATCTTCAACAGCCAGCGATGAGTGTTAACACTAATGATAAAAGTTTTAAAAAGTTGCATATCTTTTACACGACGCAGCAGTCAATCCCAGCATTATTTTTTCTATTCGTGGGCGAGATTGACATTGCCTTCTGAACGACAGGCACTCATATCATTTCATACACAATTGTGTTTTTGTCTGCTGCCAAAACGCCTACAGATGTGTTTCAAACGCGAGTATGCGGGATTACGAACTGCGCCCTTAACGCCTTGGCCAAGGAGCGGACAGTGGCATCAGTTGTCGTCTGATTATGTCCGTCTAGCTTTTCCTATGAATCCTGAGTGTCGACCAGATCCTCTGGTTACTTCTTGCAGTACCATTCTCTCCAGGCTGTGATGATGTATCTGTTCGTCTACACTATACACACGATCTCACAGGACCCACACCACGTCTGCCGTATCATGTACTAATACCGCACCGAGCGGTGCTGTCCCAGCCAATCTGTCCGCCTGCTCGTGCCCCACACACACCAGCATGAATGATGTGGGTGATGTGGTCAATGTCACACCAGTCGCCTTTACTCTCAAGATTATTTCCTGGTGCTGGTTTTAAGCTGGGTCGACTTAGAAGTCTAAGTTAATCTAATATACGGGCCTTAATTAGCGATTCGAACAGGCCGTTACCGGATCGGCATGTAAACGTGTTAGCCATTGCGCCTCCACAGGTCTTTACAATTATAATTCAGCGTTAAAGTTAGCTGCATGTCATTTACAGAACGTTGCAATCAACTCCATCATTGTTCTCTATTAGTCTTACTAGCTACGTTTAAGTTCAGTAGTCTCCGATTGCTTTCTGAAAGACCGACGCTCATACACTTATTAAAAATCAACACAGGGTGGTCTGCTTCTAAATGGCCTACAGCTGATTTCAAACGCAATGTGCGGGATTCTAAGTCGCATTCATTACCACTTCGCCACAGATGACAGTACAATTATAAATAAACTCACATTATTATGGTCTTTGTTTGCCTTATTGCACTGGGGGTCATGGAGGTTTACACTGGGGGTCATGGAAGTTTACACTGGGGGTCATGGAGTTTGGAGTTTTACACTGGAGGTCATGGACTTTTACACTGGTGGTCATGGAGTTTATCATGAGTCTTACACTGGCGGTCTTGGAGTTTTACACTGGGGGTTATGTTGGAGTTTTACACTGGTGGTCATGGAGTTTTACACTGGTGGTCATGAAATCTTACACTGGGGGTGATGGAGTTTTACACTGGGGGTCATGGAGTTTTACACTGGGGGTCATGGAGTTTTACACTGGGGGTCATGGAGAGGTTGAGAAGGTTCGTTTATATCAAGGCCAGGAAAGGAAATCGTTCATTCAGTCAGATATGGAGAGGAGAAAAGATGATAGTTCTCATTTAATCAGACATGGAAACTAAAGGACAGGACATTCCTGAGTCAGTCAAAGTTGGGAGAAAGATGTGATTTAAATGAGAGAAAGATGTGATTTGAATGAGTGACATGTGTGGTTTGAATAAGAGAAAGATGTGATTTGAATGAGATAAAGATGTGATTTGAATGAGATAAAGATGTGATTTGAATGAGAGAAAGATGTGGTTTGAATGAGAGAAAGATGTGGTTTGAATGAGAGAAAGATGTGGTTTGAATAAGGGACAGGTGTGATTTGAATGGGAAAAAGATATTTGAATGAGATAAAGGTGTGGTTTGAATGAGAGAAAGATGTTATTTAAATGAGAGAAAGATGTGATTTTGAATGACAGAAAGATGTGATTTTACTTTAGCCGGACATACAAGAAGTCAAAATGTCTTATTTTGTCAGAGAAAGGGAAAGAAACAATTTCTCATTTTTATAGGTAGACCCAAAAAAAAAAAAAAAATTACACCTTTGATTTACTCAATATGGACACGAGATGACAGTTTAAATTTATGTCTGCCATGGAAAGGAATACCGTGAGTGTGGGTTGACGTTCTCATATAGTCATAGCTTGGAAGGTATGAAGAAGGGTGCTTCTATTTCATTAGAGAAGAAAGGAGAATTTCTGTCTTGAACAATTGCTGTGTGTTAAATCTTTCTGTCT
The DNA here is from genome assembly GCA_963921405.1 of Cepaea hortensis. NCBI lineage: Eukaryota > Metazoa > Mollusca > Gastropoda > Stylommatophora > Helicidae > Cepaea > Cepaea hortensis. Next base: position 87,238,417 of record OY992879.1, on the reverse strand, counting down.
TTGACAGTTCCTCTTTGTTAACTCTTTCTCTCTTTAACATTTGCTCTTTGATAACTCTGTCTGAATTAGACAGTTGTTCATTTCTTTAATTATAGTCTGGATCAGAAGTGCTTAACACTCATCCATTCATTCAGTAGCATGTCCTTTGCAGAACCTCACTCCCATAATAACCTTCCGGAAAACCTCTCGATCACAAGCAAGATGTCCCGCGTCTGATATGGATCTGGAGATCATCCGCCACATCCTGCACCCATCTTCTCTTTGGCCTTCCTCTTCCTCTCTTCCCAGGCATATACTCCTCCATTATTGTTTTCTCCAAACTTTCGTGACGATTCAAGTGACCAAAATATTTAAATTTTCTTTGTTTTATCGTCTTTAATAGCCAACCTTCTTCAATATTCAGCTCTTGAAGTATGGATGCATTTGTTCTTTTCTTTACCCAAGATATTCTTAGAAGTCGTCTATAACATTTATATTCAAATGCATTTATGCGCTGTTCAGCTTATTTAGTAAGTGTCCAGGTCTCACATGCGTATGTTGCAATGGGAAAGATGCATGCTCTTAGAAATATAATTTTTGTAGTTCTATCCATTCCATAATTTATTCATCTGTTTTAGTCTTTGAAAAGCAATATATAGTCGTCGTTTAATTTCTTTCATTGTGTCACCATTGGTGGTAATCAATGACCCAAGATATGGGGGATGCGTGGTCTCGAGGTATGGTATCCGCCTCGAGTGCTGGAGGTCTCGGATTCAAGCCACGTTGAGGACAGGGATTTTTTCACGTGGACTTCTAGTAATAAATTTCCCCTGGTCTCTGGGTAGTGAGATCGGACGCCCATGTGTATTGTTGCACACGTAAAAAATCTCTTGGCAGTTGGAAATCAAAAAAGAGTAGCCTAACGGCGCTGCCCGGGCAAAATTTCGAGTTAAAAATCTACCCAAAGTATTTCAGGATCCTCACCGGTGCTACGGAGTTTGTGCAATGAGCTGAGTTTCTCCAAACTCAGGTTTGTAGAACGGAGCACTTATGGGTTACACCCGTGTGCCGTGATGTTGATCCATCGACTAAACTAAACTAAACTAAACAAGATATTCGAAATTTTCCACCACCTCCGATTTTCTCTCATTAACATATATTTCTTTCGCTAAAGTAGTTTTATCTGTATGGATTATCTTTGTTTTTGCTATGTTAAGATATAAGTTATAATTTTCAGAATTCCTTTGGGTTGAGGTTATTAGGTTTTCTATACCATTCTGTGATGTGGATAGTAATACTGTATCATCAGCACATCGAATCTCTGGTATTTCATGACCACTGATATTTAGGGCATCATATAGCTCCCTGGTTATATCATCTCTTACATTTCTCATTATATTTTCGGCGTACAGGTTAAACAAATAGGGTGACAGCACACAGCCCTGACGGACTCCTTACTTGATGTCAAACTAATCTGTTGTCTCGCCATTTATTCTAACCGCTGCTTGTTGGTCTAGATGGAGCAAGTTTATGAGTTTTACTACATGTGATGGAAAACCCAAATTCCTCATGATTTCCCACAGTTTCTGATGTTGTACACAGTCAAATGCCTTTGAATAATCCACAATACATGAGAATAGGTTTACATTAATTTTTCTGCACTTCTCTTGTATTAAACGCATATTGAGTATGTGATCTCATTTTTTCTTCTCTTCCTTGTCTAAATCCAGCTTGAACCACGTTAATCTCTTCTTCCATTTTCATTCGAAGTCTTCCCATTATGATGTTTAGTAGAATGTTACTTGCATGACTGATCAGGGCAACAGTTCTACAGTTGGTGCTTCATTTCAGGTTGCCCTTTTTGGTATTGGAATGAAGATAGTTCTCTTCCAATCTTTTGGACATATACCATATTTCCATATCTTTTTACATAATGCGTGATAGATTTGTATGCTTTCTTCTCCTCCCGCTTTAATTAGCTCAGCCGGTATCTCACCGCAGCCTGGTGATTTACCATTCTTCAGGTTCTTTATTGCCCATGCAATTTAATCTAATCAGGGTTCAGAAGGAAGTACTGATTTATGATGAGATGGAAAGGAAATGAACTCTCTGATTTAGTCATAAATGTGATACGTTTTGATTTAGTCAGTGATTGAATAAATTTTAATTTAAATAAATTTTAATTTAGTCTTATACCGAATATACGTTTTAATTTAATCATAGACTGAATACATTTCAATTTAATCATAGATTGAAATGAAAACAAAGGGAACATGTCGTTTAGTCAAAGACGGAAAGGAGAAAACAGTTCTGATTTATAATAACTCATTCCCTTGGTGCATGTAAACACAGAAGCCACACAATATAGGTTATACAATTTAATACCTGGCATATTTCCCTGCATACTGCAAAGGTGACATATTATAAGAAATGAATAGATGAATCATATTTTGGATGTACTAAATAACACACATATTCACTGATACTTTCCGATTTAGAGCAATGATATCCCCACTGTTATCGAAGATTTATTAGACTGTCTGTGTGGGTTAAGAACTCAGATTAGCAACTTAAATGATTAAAAATCCGCTAACGATGTGGCATGAGCTACGTGTTTTCACAGAAGGAAGAGAATAAGCTAGACTTTAAGAGATACATGAACAACTAGGGTTATAATTAAATTGTAAAAAGACACAGACTATGGTCATCACTCGGAAGAACGAAATGCCACAATGTAATATACAGGTACATGGGAGAGTTCTTAAATACGTGAATCGGTACAATTGTCTCGGAACAGTCATAACATCTGATGAGAGATGCCTTGAAGAGATTAGAGCCAGAATCGCCATGGCGAAGTTAGCCTTTTGCAAGATGAAAACCATACTGATCAATAAAAAGATGTCAAAAAGAGTGTTGAGCTGCTACATAGAACCTGTGGTTTTGTATGGATATGAAGCGTGGACAATGAACCATCCATTCATCGTGTGCCATGCCGATAAGCATGGGCGGTCATATTCTGCCATCTCACTCGATAACCAGAGTCGTGGATCAGCTCCGTGTTCCTGTCTCGACCATGCCAAGTGGCCAAGCCATCCAGGTATTTACTACTCGGTCTTCCCCTTGGTCTCTTCCAGTCGATCTTGCCAGTTGTCACCAAGTTCGCCAATTCATTTCTTCTCATAACATGCCCAAAAAATTTTGACTGTCTACGTCTAATGTAGCATGTTACTTGAGAGATTGAAAAAGGCGATAGATGAAAGGCTCAGAGAAGAACAAGCAGGTTTCATACCAAAACGGTCATGCATAGACCACATCTTCACCCTCAGAATAATCATTGAAGACTCCGTAGAATTCCAGTCGAAATTAATCACCAACTTTGTCGACTCTCAAAAAGCCTTCAACAGTATCGACCGTCCTTCACTTTGGAATCTACTGAACATATATGGTTTCCCTACCAAATATACCAACGTCATGAAATCTTTCTACAAAGAGACACGTTGCTGCGTAAGAACAGAATCAGGCAACTCTGACTGGTTCTCAGTAGAAACAGGAGTGAAGCAGGGTTGTGTCTTATCACCGATGATCTTTGCAATAGCTATCGATGGGTCATGCGCAAATGCACAGACAACACAAATATGGGTATCCATTGGGTTGACAAAATTCTAGAAGACCTAGACTTTGCCGACGACATAGTGCTTTTGAGTTCAACACGCCCAGATGTCCAAGAGAAAATAAACCATCTCCAAAATATTTCAGGACAAATTGGTCTCCAAATTAACACCGCCAAAACAAAAACTATTGATCTTACCAACAGTTCAGACGACATCAAATTAAACAACCACGTTCTTGAAAAAGTCAACAGCTTCACATACCTAGGAAGCAAAATGACATCTACAGGGCACTCAACACCAGAAATATCATCTAGAATCGCACTGGCATCTGGTGCCTCAAATAAACTGTCAAACATCTGGAAGTCAAAGACACTCAGCAAACACATGAAACTTAAAATCTTCGACTCTTGTGTGATTCCAGTGCTAACGTATGGATGTGAAAGTTGGAAGTCAACGGTAGCTTTAGATAACAAATTTGACAATTTTGAGAACAAATATCTTAGAAGAATTCTAAAGCTCCACTGGACAGATTATAGAACCAATACGCAAATAAGACAAGAGACTAAGCAAGATATTGTATCCAATTATATAAGAAAACGCTGTTGGAACTACATCGGCCATGTACCCAAAATGGACAGGACAAGACTCCCCTACCAAGCCCTCGTATAGACACCGTTAGGGAAAAGAAGACTGGGAAGACCAAGAGAGACACTGCGTAGAATCATCATCAGAGAGGGCTCATTCAATGGCCAAACAAACATCCAACATCTACAACAGGTGGCAGCGACCGCCAGTCATTGAGAGCCATGACTTCTGCCCTATGCGCCGCTTTGGGCTCAAGAGGAAAGACTAACTAATTAACCAACTAACGTCTAATGACTCTAATCAGTTTACGATCTTCATTTGTTTCCTGAAGGACTTGTTCATTGGTTTTTCTGTTTGTCCATGGTATTCTTTGCATTTTCCCCAGAAACCACATTTCCACAGCCATCAGCTGTTTTTCAGCTTGACTGCTTGTTGAACAGACTAGCTGAAAACATCTAATGGCTGTGGAAATGTGGTTTCTGAGGAAAATGCAAAGAATACCATGGACAGACAGAAAAACCAACGTCTAAGTCCTACAAGAAACAAATGAAAATCGTGAACTGATTAGAGAAACTAGACGTAGACTGTCAAAATTCTTTGGACATGTTATGAGAAAAATAAATTGGAGAACTTGGTGACAACTGACAAGATCGAGGGAAAGAGAACAAGATGAAGACAGAGAAGTAAATACCTATATGGCTTGACCACATGGCATGGCCGAGAAAGGAACACTGAGCTAATCCATGACTTTGGTGATCGAGTGAAAATGCGAATCATGACCGCCCATGCTTACCGGCATGGCACATGATTGAAGACAGCAAAGAAATACATGGTAATATTCTCCCTTTTATTCGTTTGGAAATAGCCTTATGTGGAAATGTGTTTTCTCCTTGAACTGAGCTGTCTTCTGCAGATACTACAGGCTTCAGTAGAGTTTGACAATCTAGGGATGTGTCCATGTGGAATAGACCTTTCTGCTCTGTCGTTGCTGCACTGTTTGGTTGGTATTTTGCAGTTTTCATTGCATGTCGACTTGTGTTGTGAAGTCCATATTGGATATATTATGTTTATTTGCCGTATGCTGTAATGCGTGTGCGACAGCAGGTTTTTCTAGTGACTGATGCTTCCTTCAACGATGGACTGTAATTCCAGTGGCGGACTATTGTGTTGGCATTCTGGCAGCGATTTTATGCATGCATGCATTTGCGTGCTGTTGTTTTTTGTCGGGACTGCTGTCTGTTCGACTTTTCACATGGGGCAGTGTGGTTTTCGTTGGTAAAGTAATGGACTTTATGGGGTGACTTGATGCCGTGAAGTTAAAACTAACAACTAGTATAATTAGCTTGTTTTTTTTTTTTTTAAATAGCTTTGTTAACTTGTGACAATTTATTTCGTTGTGTACATTTCTGAGTCTAAAGACTGTAACTTGTCCAGTCGTGTCCAATACGCAATAGTGAACCCGTAATTCAACTGGTGACTTTCCAAGTGTTATTAAGTTTTCTTGTATCTATTTCTCTTTTATGTTAGCTCACTTTGAAGTCGAGTGTAGTCGACACATGTGCTACTACAACTAGTAGTTGCTGCTACTAGTGACCGCACTGAAGTAATTTTGTATTACCAGTGTCCATCGCTATCAGACCGACTTAAGAGGTACTCGTAATTTACACCCCCAAGTCAAGGGCGAGACGTCAACATAAAAGTCCAGCTGACCGACATGTGGCATGAACCCACGACACCGTGGCCAGATGAGAAAGCTTTCCAGACTTCTCAGCCAAGGTTCAACTGTCCGTGTTGGTAACTGGGATATCTGGTTGTTGTGCCTGGGCGACGTCTCTGATCAGTTTGTCAGACTTCTCATATCCTGATATGTCACAATGGGATGTCATCCACAGCAGAGTAGTTTTAAATGGCTAACATATTCGGGACAACAGATCGTGTAGAGCTGGGTGTTGTTGGAGAAGCAGACAATGCTTCTCTAGGAATTACTTGTACTAACTGGTGTACATTGTCTTCTGATTTCACGACTAAAGCCAGGTAATTACCAGGGTAATATAAACGTCCAAGAATTCCTCAGAGGTAAGCAATAATGAAGGATTGTGTGGTCTAACCATAATTATCGGCGTCAAGGTACTTTACAGGCAAATATGGAATTCAAAATCGTTTGGCATAAGATTACAAAGGTCAATGGAAGCTACAGAGATGTTTTATAAACGAATTATGATAAACCTTTGGACGGATAGAAAAAGTAATGAAGATATATTGCACGAATTTAACTCAAAAGAGAACTGGTTACTCGCATCAGAAAAAACCCAGTCCATATTCTTTGGGCTTGTCATGAGAAAATGAATGCTAGAGTCCGTCGTCATAACGGTAAGGCTGGAGGGAAGAGGAGGCATGAGGAGTCCAAGAAAGAAGATGCTGAACTGTCTGACATCATGACATGGATAAACATCAGTGTCAGGGATGAATGGCAATACGTGGACAGAAGTCTGTGGACAGACATGATCACCAACGCCCATAATATGAACTATAGGAAGATTGGTAGTACGTGGACAAAAAGCTGTGGGCAGACATGGTCACCAATGCTACACGATTGACCTATAAGAAGATGACATGGGAAGATAAGGAGCCTATTCTTTGTCCGTATGCGTGAAAACCTGTCTATGAAACCTAGTTCAACAATGGAGTCAGCGTTGATATACAGACCTTTATGACAATGCATGAATTGACAACTTCAAAGCAGCCTTGAATCTCGACAGCTTTATGGCGATAGGCACATACTTGTCACGTGAAAAGAGTTGATTATCGAAATATCTTCATTTACAAATGATTCCCCTCTTCGTCTGTTTGCCTTCTTTTGCATGCTTTGATTCTATAATTAGACTCAATGTACCAGTTATCTGCCGGGCTTTGATCTCCACAAACACCATGTCCCTCTGTTCATGGGGAGAATTATTTTGTGCTAGTGCGGTTCTGTATAGAATCCCGTATAATATCCCTCACTTTCAGCTCAAACTATTTAAATATGTATTAACGTGTAGTTCCCACTTTCACTACATTACAAATAGCTCTTAAATTTACAGTGACGTGTTCGCAGTCTAAATATGATTAGATGTTCATGACTTCCCTGCAGTTTCCAATTATATTCTGCTCGGAAGTTGGGTATTCTTTTATCTCTTTTTCTGTGTAGAATATTGTATTTTGTTAGCGATACTCCTAGACAATTTCCATGAAATTTACTGAAGTATCTAGCGAGTATGTTGCATATTTAAATGTGGATTGTGGACAAATGTAGATGACATCTTTTCCCAATCAACTGAGGAATTAAGTTTACACTAGAGCAAAAGGAAAATCCGCATTCTGGTATGTGCTTCGTGTTTTCAGCGTATTTGAGCTATCACAGATTGATTGGCTAGTATAGCTATAAACTTTCCCAGCTTGCACTTGTTAATACGGAAACGGAAACACTCGCCACGTGCCTGGTCCGCCATGTCGACCATCTTGATTGGAGCATTCGTCTGTTTGTCTTTAACGCTGGCTTACAGACAAACAATTCCGATAGGTAAGTTCATGTGTGTGCTCAGTTAGATACTTTCATTATTGTAGTGTCTCCAAACTGCCACTTGAGTAACTTTAATGCATAAAATAGGAGAACTGGTTACTCACACCAGAAGTTGGCAGCCCATATTCTTTGGGCGCGTCATGAGAATGGGAAAGTTCAAGTATGCCCTCATAGCGGGAAAGCTAGAGGCGATGAGGCAGACAAAGAGAAACTACGCTGGACAATTTGACATCATAACTATGATGAAGATCGGAATAAGAAATAATTAGCAGTACACGAGATCAATGGCTGCGCAACAGGCATGATCTCCAACGCCAGACAGCATAAACGGATGAGTGAGCATGTCTAAACAAATGGTATTCTATATTATTATTACAGCAACTACAACAAAAGCCACATTACCACCACCACCACCACCACCACCACCACCACCACCACCACCACCACCACCACCACCACCACCACCACCACCACCACCACCACCACCACCACCATCACCACCACCACCACCACCACCACCACCACCACCACCACCTCCTCCTCATCATCATCATCATCATTATCATCATCATCTATCCATCCATCCATCATGTGCCATGCCGGAAAGCGTGGGCGGTCATGACTCGCCTTTTAACTCGATCACTAGAGTCGACTCATCATCATCACGATAATCATCATCTCTATGACAACCAATACCATCAAGCCACATCCATGCTTGACAATGTGTTGATGCACCCTATGAGTAGTAACCCTCTAACCGACTTTCGGCGGGATCATTCTTCCTCTGCCTATAGAAGTCTTCCTTCGCCGAGATAATGATGATCCCTTACAGCGAAGTCAACATGGGCGAGTGGATTAGCGTGCCCGGTCTTAAACTTCCGGCGTGCTGATGCTAAAATAGCAGGTTCAACCCCTACACCGCTCAGAAATACTAAAATGTTGACTTCTCGTCCTTGACTTGGAGGGGTAAATTACAAGTACCTCAGAAGTCGAAGTGGATTAACCTGATATCGAGGGACATTGGTAATAGGGAAAGCTAATCCACACACCAACCCCAGTAGTGGCAGCTACTATAATTGAAGCAGTAGCACATGTAAGGATTACGCTTGCGTTCATCGCGAGCCAATATTTCCGCGTATTACCATCAACAGCCTTAGTCTCGCTGTTTGTGATGCCCACCTCCAACGTGTTCAAGAACAGGGTGTATCTTTAATGACTGTGGGTGCTTGAAAATATTGCCGTTCCAAGTTTTGTATTCACCCTCTATGAACCCATGCAACATAAAAGGTAAATACAAAACTTGGAACGACATTTTCAAAAACCCCACAGTCATTAAAAATACATCCTGTGTCATGTGTACTAAAGAAGCCCTTGGCCATGTTACACACCTTCAAGTTAATTGAGCATATCGTCTAAGGCAGTGTTTCCCAACCTTTTTTGTACCGTGCCCCACTTAAGCCTTTCTAAAATTCATATTGCCCCCCTCCCACGCCCCATGCCCCCCCCCCCTCAACATATACATTATTTTTAATATTCAAAAATTGAAATGTTCACTAAAGAAACTTGAATGATAGGTTTTAGGAAGAAATCACTAGGTAATTATTGAGCAAACACAGTAAGTAAATTTTCAAAACATATAATGGAGAACTGAAATTCAAGGACAAAATAATTTTAATGAAAGATTTTTCTATATTATTTTAATTATTAGTAATTATTTATTATTTAAATTTAGTGAGATCCTTGCGCTTGATGCAAAGAGATCTTATGTCAGGTTCCAATTTAGTTAACTTCAGTCTCAAGTCTCCCTGTTTTGTTATATTCAGCCGATTTCTTCCATTTTCGAATTGCCCCCCTTAACAGTCAAATTGCCCCCCTGTGGGGCGTGGGCCCCACGTTGGGAAACACTGGTCTAAGGTCTAAGGGCCAGAGAATCGACATCATTGCACGGGGTTTGATCCCATATAGCAGGGGATCTTTCCTCAGAACGACCTGCCGAAAGTTGAGTTGAGTTGAGTTGAGTTAAGAACCGACATCACTGCACTCAGGACATTCCCATACGCGCTCCGTCTCCTCGTTCAACAGCCAGCGAAGAGTCATACTACTAATCGTTCCCACCGCTATCTGATTAAAAGTTCTCCTGGTCTTCCCTCTCAGATTTGAGATTCTTCCAGAAGCCCTGCCGATCCCCCGCAATCTCATTCTTTCCACATATGGGTTCTCAATCTGTTCCTCCGCCTTCTCCACCTAGTCCCACAAGCGCACGACCACCTCCCCCTTGTCCATAGGTAAAATTCCACCAAGATCAGCCTCTCAGCCTGTTCATTCCCCCGTACACCAGCATGACCAGGGCAAAATATCCAAACAATTCTCACGATCTGTATGTGACCTCTGAAGCGACGAGAGCCATTCCACTATAATTGATTTGCTTTAATCGAAATTAACGATTAATTAATCATTAATTTTTCAAACGTTAACTATTAAATCTAAATTAATCGGTCGCAGCCCTAATATATATGTATATATATATATATATATATATATATATATATATATATATATATATATATATATATATATATATATATATATATATATATATATATAATAATAATTATTATTATTACACATTATTATTATAAATTTATAGTCACATAACTCACATTATAGCCGTATTTGTCAAAAATCGAAATAACACTGGATTGTCTTGTTCATATCTCATCTAACAACCAACTATGCAAACAGACGAGTATGTTGACAGTATTTGGTTCAAGTGACGAGCGCGTCTCATTAACAATATAACCAGCAGAGCTGAACAATCGTTCACATGGAACTGAGTTAGCCGATATGCACAGAATGGTCTTGGCAAGGAATGCCAATTTTGGATATCGATGTTCATTAAGTTTCCACAATTGTAGAGGATCAACCGATTCAGCAACTTTCTTCTCCATTGTTTTAACGCAGCAATTCGTCAGAAGAGTTGTTGACATGATCTTCCGGATCTGATTCAGACTCCATTAGCTTAATACGCTTTTCATTTGGTTCACATATAGTTTCATTGTCAATGTCAGTATCATTCATTGCAGCAGTCTCCATCTGCTCATCATGAACATCTGCTGCTATTTGTTGTTCAATTCTTTAACACGTTCGTTCATTTTGCATCTTTTGACAAACACTTCAGGTATTTGTAGCGTGGATCAAGTGCTGTTGCAATCTGTAGTATTTCAATACTTGTCATATTAGCTACACGTTCACTGAAGTCAATAATACATGCTGTCTTAAATTTAGCTATGCAGCCCGGATCATCATCGTGTACAGTCATATGCTTTGTCAACGATGATAGCAGTGGCAATACACAGCTACATGAAACAAAATCTTGACCACCAAACTTTGACATATTTCGAAATCTTCTCCCAAACTGAATCTGACAGTTTTGGACCTTTGTATTGCTTCTTTTCATCTGACATGTAGACAATTAATGCTTCTCTGTCCTGTAGAAGACTTTGTAGCATAATAAAAATACTGTCCCATCATGTTGGTACATCTTGCTGCAGCTTACACAATGGTGACTCAGTACAATTTTGCAACTCGGTTATGTTTGCAGCACTATGTTTAAAATGTCCGACAATTTTTCAACATCCGGTTCATTTGTACAAGTGATGGGAGAACAGTTTTCGATTAATCGTTAAAAAAATTAATCATTAAAATAAATTAACGATTAATCGATTAATTAATCGTTAACTTCCGCAGCCTTAATATATATATTATGAGGAGAGACTGGTCGAGTGTATAAGAATGCTGGGTTTTCCTTCTGGAGACCCGGTTCCAAACCTCGGTAAGGTGTGGAATGTCTTGATGTAAGTGTTGGATATGAAATAGGTAATAAAACACATTAGTATGTAAAGCCTTCTTTAATTGCTCTAACTTCATTAAGTAGTCCCTTCAAATCTAATGGCTGATTCTTATTGCCAATGTATACGGTTTATTTTCCTCCATTTTCTATCTATACCGAATTCATAATGAATGTCGAGAAGGTCTTAATGTTTTACCTTGTGAAAAGCTTTTTCAATAGCCCATAACATAATGCCTATCTATCTGTAAAGTTATTTCCATAAGCAGTAACGTAAATCATGCTTGTCAAAGCTTTAGAAAAGCCTATAATATGATTCATTTTCTATCTGTACACTTCTTTCCGTAAGTATCAGTTAAGTGCATGCTTCATTTCCTATTCCTTCTTCCAACTTCCAAGCCCAATTCTTAACCCTTTGAAAATAAAGATTGTTCGTTCGTTCGTTCGTTCGTTCCTTGTTCCCTTATCTGTAACAAATTAAAAAAATTGTCTGAAATGGCTAGTCAGATGTTGTAATACATAGTAACAAGTTACGGTAGTTCTATATGTTCATCTTATGTTATCTTATGTTATGTGGATGAGGAGGGAAGAAGGCAACATGACAAAGGAGTCATCCTTTGTATAACGAAACTGGGTGCAATGGCAGCGATTGAGACGTAACCGATGGAGAAATAAGCTGGTTCTCTCCCGGCCAAATACATGATGCCTTAACAATGAAGAAGGTCACGGATCCATTTGATGTGTCTTCCTGACGGCTCCGCGGCTGCCCGATTGGCACACATAGCAGCGTATTTGAGGAACATATGCAGCCATTGACGAACAACAAGTTTGGCATAAAGGGTACCGATGCACACCATGAAAGTCATCTGGGAATAATGCCTTCGGTTGGTTCGATCTTCGAGAATGTAGAACAGAGACTGAGACATTCGTGGAAGGGACACATCTGACGATCAGAAGCTTCCCGTTATGCTTACTTCAAGGTGGAGTTCGTATTAATAGCATCCCTACATTTCTACATCTGCTTAAAGAGACAAAGCTTGTAGTCGTGTGCCCGGAGTGCAAGTATTTAGATTACATTTTTTATCAATCTTCCACCTCCGACATGTCTATCTGCCGTCTGACATCACTAAGATTACAATGCCTAAAAACTATATCGAGTTACTCCTAATTCACTTCTTGCTGACATAAGTTTAAACCAAAAAGCAAATGAACTAACAAACGAGCGAAAGAACGAACGAACTTTATTTCCAAATGGTTAAGAATTGGTTCCCAAGCCCGAGTGACATTCTGCCTACTGGGGAATTAAGTTGAAGCTGCAGCGATAGAGTTGTATAGAACAGTGGTTCTCAACCGGTGGGGAATTCTCGCCCCCCCCCACGCGTCACCCCCCCCCCCCCCGCGGGGGGGGGGGTGGATTTTAGGGTTTCCAGGGTTGAATTTAAATTATTTGAAGATCGCGTTAATACAAGAACCGATTACTTGATATAGTTTTTCCCCTCCATACTTTACGGTTCTGTACTTCTCGCTCTTCTGAAATTCATTTTTTAACGTTAGTAGAGCGCAAATCACGTTTTATATAGACGTCTAGACTTGTTATAGCATGTGTTATTAAATTTAGCTTCAGATTTTATGTATACTATGTAGGGGCGAAAAGGGGGGAGGAATTTATAGGGAGGAAATACGAAAAAAGGGGGGGGGTGGAATTCTGAACATATGGTGAAGGGGTGCATGGGCCAAAAATGGTTGAGAACCACTGGTATAGAAGAATGCTCAGCGCACCTACAACGGACAGATTAAAAGCGTAAAGGAGATAGATATCTTTAAAGAAATTATTCCACAAAGAGAACTGGGCAATCACATTAGAAAAAAGATAAGCCACATTCTTTGGACACGTGCTGAGAAGGAGAAAGTTAGAGTGCGTCGTGACAATGGGAAAGTTAGAATGGAAGAGAGGGAGGGGGAGACCAAGAGAGAAAATGCTGAACAGTTTGGCAGAGAAGAACATCGTATCAGAAAAGACCTGCGGACCTTACACGAGGGCTGAGGACACAAAACCAACACCAAAAGGTATGGACATGATTAAATGTGCTAATTCTGTGACGCCTGATGAGCCGGTTCGTGCGCTTGATGTGCTGCCTTTTCTGCTCAATCCGATCTTCATTCCGAATGTTTGCATTGCGGCTCATCATCATCACACACGTTGCATAAAAAAAGTATAAGACACGAATTCGCAGGTATCGGTCACTTCTCATAGGAGTAGAAGAAAAGAATCCATATTAGTGAACACATTAGACAATATAAACATTTGAATAACGAAGACACAAACAATAGATTGCACGATTTATTGCCTGGAATATTTCGCTGCATCTCGTCAGGTACATACTGCAGAAATCACACAACTTACGTGAATTAATTAGATAAATCCTTCAAACTGAAATATACACATGTTCGCACAGTAATGTCGATTGTCTACCACGGTAATTTTAAACTGACTAACATGTCTTTCTGCTTACACAAGGACGGCTTACAAAGGTTGATTAGGATAGCTTAAGCAAACTTTAACAATCGACTACTTTGTGTGTTGAACAACACACGAAAGGCACTGTCTCTTTCAACCACGTGGCCACTCTCGAGCACATGTCTCACGACCGAAGAAGCCAGATTTTTCCGGTGTGTCGGCCTGCCTAGGCTTCCATCTTCTGTGTGTAGTATCTTGTCCAACCAATTCGGAATATGTTCCAAAACCCTGCAATGTAACTGTCGCTCAGTTCTGCCTATGTAGATGGCCTCGCATCTGCATGTAAATTGGTAAATACAATTTGATTTGGCGTACAAAGCTACAGGTTCTTTTACTGCTGGGACTGGGATCGGTGTGTTTCTGTACCTGATGACTAGAGCTGCAGCACAGAATGTTCGCTCGACTGCTGTGGTGAGCCGGTCCCGCAGACGTTGCATTACGTCATCTCCTCGGAAGGTTAGCTGGATGAATACTTTGAGTTTAGGGACTGTAGTTACTTCTGATTTCGGTTTGGGCTGTTGGCAGTGGCGCTTTATAAATCCTGTGGAGTACCCATTCAGGTTTAAGGCATTCTTCAGAGTTTTAAATTCCTCTGTCAGTGTGTCCTGGGTGCATATCTTCCTAGCACGGTCAAACAGGGTCCGTACTAAGCCCCGTTTGTACTGGACAGGTGCGAAGCTCTGAAAATTTAAGTATTGGCCTGTCCATGTTTCTTTGCGGTACACCGATCTTTGAATTGTGCCATCTATAAACATTGAACACTATAGTGACCACAGCGTGAATTGAACCAGTCGTCTCCAAATAGCGAAGTACCACGCTGAAGGACTAGTCGAATGATGAATCGCAATTCAAACATTCGGAATGAAGATCGGATTGAGCAGAAAAGGCAGTACATCAAGCGTACGAAGGCAAGGCCAAATATACAACCCCTCGACCGTGTCTTGAAGCTCACTATAGCTTCCAACGAGTGTATTGTTTAGTGTGACCTCGAATGTCTAGTTTTAAAGCTTTGTTCGAGGTCAGCAAGGCCGAATGGATTGGAACAAGCGTTCTTAAACACCCAGTATGCTGATGCCGAGGTACGATTTTCAACCCCTAAAACGGACAGGTGGACAAAAATTCTGACCTCTCGTCCTAGACTTTGGGACGTAAATTACTGGTACTTCTGAAGTCGCAGTGCATTCGCCTGATGGTGAGGAACAATTGTAACAGGGAAAGCTAATCCACACGCAAAATTCAGTCCAGTGCCACCAGAAAGTAGTGTGTATGTACTACGCATGAGTTCAAAGCGTGCAAAAAGAAAAATCTTACTTCTAAAAGTGGACATCAATGTCTGCCACTGGCGTACTCATGCCGTTTTAGTCGTCTCAAGGATCTCCCAGCCATTGATAAACATGTAGCGTGGCTAGATAACATCATGATGGGATCATTGCAGACTTTAAATATTCGAAATATTTCTCTCACGTATACGCTGACGACTTCTAAAAATCATTAAACGCATTCGTTCAGGCTATCAACTGATAAATGAATCGCAGAATGACATTCCTGATTTTCAGAATAGCCATTCCCTCGGAAATGTGAAGGAATAGGGTAAATGTGAAGAAATTGGGTAAATGCGAAGGAATGGGGTAAATGTGAAGGAATGGGGTAAATGTGAAGGAATGGGGTAAATGTGTGGTCGGAAACATCGTCAACATGATTTGGCCTGCACTGTGCAGAACTTCTCTCGCCCCCCCCCCCACCCTTTGTCACCATAATAGTATTTTGGTAGAGCTTCACCGCCTCACTATAATTGTATTCTGAACAAGCTTCACCCCCTCACTATAATAGTAATTTGAAATAACTTCACCTTTTCACTATAATAGTATTTTGAAAGAACTTCACAACCTCACTATAATAGTATTTTGAAAGAGCTTCAATCCATCACTATAATAGTATTTTGAAAGAGCTTCACTCCATCACTATAATAGTATTTTGAAAGAGCTTCAATCCATCACTATAATAGTATTTTGAAAGAGCTTCACTCCATCACTATAATAGTATTTTGAAAGAGCTTCAATCCATCACTATAATAGTATTTTGAAAGAACTTCACCACCCCACTATAATAGTATTTTGAAAGAGCTTCAATCCATCACTATAATAGTATTTTGAAAGAACTTCACCACCTCACTATAATAGTATTTTGAAAGAGCTTCAATCCATCACTATAATAGTATTTTGAAAGAGCTTCAATCCATCACTATAATAGTATTTTGAAAGAGTTTCAATCCATCACTATAATAGTATTTTGAAAGAGCTTCAATCCATCACTATAATAGTATTTTGAACGAGCTTCAATCCATCACTATAATAGTATTTCGAAAGAACTTCACCCACTCACTATAATAGTATTTTGAAAGAGCTTCAATCCATCACTATAATAGTATTTTGAAAGAGCTTCAATCCATCATAATAGTATTTTGAAAGAGCTTCAATCCATCACTATAATAGTATTTTGAAAGAGCTTCAATCCATCACTATAATAGTATTTTGAAAGAGCCTCAATCCATCACTATAATAGTATTTTAAAAGAGCTTCAATCCATCATAATAGTATTTTGAAAGAGCTTCAATCCATCACTATAATAGTATTTTTGAAAGAGCTTCACCACGTCACTATAATAGTATTTTGGAAGAGCTTCAATCCATCACTATAATAGTATTTTGAAAGAGCTTCAATCCATCACTATAATAGTATTTTGAAAGAGCTTCAATCCATCACAATAATAGTATTTTGAAAGAGCTTCAATCCATCACTATAATAGTATTTTGAAAGAGCTTCAATCCATCACTATAATAGTATATTGAAACAGCTTCAATCCATCACTATAACAGTATTTTGAAAGAGCTTCAATCCATCACTATAATAGTATATTGAAACAGCTTCAATCCATCACTATAATAGTATTTTAAAATAGCCTCACCCCCTCACCATAATAGTAATTTGAAAGAGCTTCACCCCCCCCCCCCCTCAGTATAATAGTACAGTAAAACATCGGTTTTCGTTGCCTTTGGTTTTCGTCGGTTTCGGTTTTAGTCGATTAATTCCTCGAGAAATTTGTCTCGGTTTACGCCGGTTTCCTTGGATTTCGTTAGGTGCCCAAATGACCTCGTTGCTAATTTTGCGAAACCAGTTACATGGCGAGTCTATTTCGGAGACAATCATACGTGAAAAAACCAGACTGTTGTATGCCGATCTCATTAAGAAATTGCTTGGGACGAGTGCTAGTGCACTTAGTGATTTTAAGGACAGCAAAGGATGCGTTGACAAATTCAAGAGGCTCACCGGCATACAGAGTATTACTAGGCACGGCGAAGGAGCGAGTTTGGACAAGTTTGAGGCCAAAAAAAAAGTATGAAACACTATATTTATTCTGTTTAAATTATGTTTTTGGTATGTATTTTGGACTGTCTTCGGTCAGATTATCGACGAAAACCGAGGTTAGACTGTATATTGAAAGTGCTTCACCCCCTTACTATAATAGTATTTTGAAAGCGCTTCATCCCCTCACTGTAATAGTATGTTGAAAGAGCTCCATCCATTCACTATAATTGTATTTTTAAAGAAGGATACAATACACTAATGCGTGTAACAATTGTCCTGTGCTTACTTAAGCTTTACAATGTTACAGATAGGGGGTCCTTTTAGACGCCAAGTGTCGCATCTAATGTGCTACTCAATTTCTATAGACCGGTCGGTATTCAGTAGGTCACGTGGGCAGTATCACATCAGTCGCATTTATTTCCTAGAGCTTATCTTAGTAACCAGTTTAGGCCGGGTCGACATGCGAGCTTAAGTCACATTTTAAAATCCACATCGATACGGATTCCAACCTCTGACCATTGGATTGGCAGGCCAGCGTTTAGTCACTGGCCACCGCGGCTCTTGCAGTGGTTTGTAGCTACTGTCAACTGTCTGTCACTTACTGCCAATATAGTACCTTGCTCTGGTGCTCACTAAACGCAGCAACCTCCGCAATGTACGGATGACTCGCAGCTATCATGGTGCTGACTGCGACACCGACCATTCACTCGTCTCCAGCAAGGTGAAGATAAAGCCCAAGAGAATCTACAGAAGCCGAACAGAAGGAAGACCACGCATTGACACCAGCGGCACCCAAAATAAAGAGACGGTCAACAAATTCATGCAGGCTCTAGCGGATACTCTGCCCGGCCCCACAGACGGAGATTCCACCGAGAGATGGAGTCATTTTCGCGACACCATCTACAATACAGCACTATCAACATTTGGCAAGAAGCAAACTAAGTCAACCGACTGGTTTGAAGCACACTCTGAAGAGATGTTCCCAGTCCTGGAGATAAAAAGACATGCATTCTCGATGTATAAAACATCACCTTCAGAGAAAACACTGCAGGCATTGCGAACGGCCAGAAATAGAGTACAACAGATGGCAAGAAGATGTGCGAACAGGTACTGGCTACAGCTCTCTGCTCAAATTCAAACTTGTGCAGACACTGGAAATATAAGAGGAATGTATGAGGGCATCAAGCAAGCTGTCGGTCCATCAAAAAATAAGATGGCCCCTTTACGATCAACTGAGGGGGTAATCATAAAAGATCGAGCGAAACAAATGGATCGCTGGGTAGAACACTACTCAGAGCTATACTCAGTGGATAACACTGTCAGCGAAGAAGCTCTGGAAGCCATCGATCAACAGTCCGCCATGCATGCCTTGGATAACGAACCTTGCCTCACAGAAATCAGCGAAGCACTAGACTCTCTCAAATCCGGCAAGGCACCTGGAAAAGATAGTATTCCACCTGAAATTTTAAAATGTAGCAAAGAAACAATCATCCCAGAACTGTATGCAATATTACAGCTCTGCTGGAGAGAAAAATCAATACCACAAGATATGAAAGACGCAAACATCGTTACCCTTTATAAAAACAAAGGCGACAGAAGCGACTGCAACAACTATCGCGGCATTTCCCTTCTCAGCATTACAGGCAAGATTTTTGCCAGAGTAATCCTTAAAAGATTACACATTCTTGCTGAAAGAATCTACCCCGAATCGCAGTGCGGATTTAGACCCAACAGGTCCACCATCGATATGATTTTCTCACTCCGGCAGCTCCAAGAGAAGTGCAGAGAACAGAGGAAGCCATTATATATAGCCTTCATCGACCTCACAAAGGCATTTGACCTCGTGAGCAGAAGCGGCCTTTTTAAGGTCCTTGAAAAGGTTGGATGTCCACCCACCCTTCTTAGTCTCGTGAAATCATTCCACGAAAACATGCAGGGGACCATTTTATTTGACGGCTCAACATCCCAGTCATTCAGCATCAGCAGCGGAGTAAAGCAGGGCTGCGTGCTTGCTCCTACACTCTTTGGTATCTTCTTTGCTGTTCTCTTAAGGCAAGCATTTGGGACTGCCACTGAAGGCATATACCTCCACACAAGATCTGATGGCAAACTTTTTAACCCATCAAGACTCAAGGCAAAGACCAAAATAAGACCAAGATGTGTAAGAGAACTACTTTTTGCAGATGATGCAGCACTGACTACTCATACAGCAGAAGATCTCCAAAGGCTCATAGATCGTTTTGCAGCCGCCTGCAAAGACTTTGGGCTCACCATTAGCCTAAATAAAACACAGGTGATGGAACAAGATGCTGATGCGCCTCCGTCAATCAAAATCTCTAATTATGAATTGAAAGTCGTCCACGATTTTGTGTATCTGGGATCGACAATATCAGATAATCTTTCATTAGAGACAGAAATCGACAGACGCATTGGAAAGGCAGCCACAACATTTTCCAGGCTAGCTAAAAGAGTTTGGGAGAATAATAGACTAACAGAGCGTACAAAAGCTCAAGTATATAAAGCTTGTGTTGTTAGCACACTACTCTACGGGTCTGAATCCTGGACCCTGTACTCAAGACAGGAAAGGAAGTTGAATTCCTTCCACATAAGATGTCTGAGACGTATCCTGGGCATAACATGGAAAGACCACATAACAAACAAACAGGTGCTTGAAAGAGCAGATATTACCACAGTGCACACCCTCCTCAAGCAGAGACGCCTCCGGTGGTTGGGCCACGTATCTCGAATGGAGGACGAACGTATTCCCAAAGATCTCCTTTACGGAGAACTAGCCACAGGAAAGAGGCCAACCGGAAGACCCCAAATGCGATATAGGGATGTGTGTAAACAAGATATGAAAACCATTGGAATAGATCCAGACACGTGGGAGAGAGTTGCAACAGACAGATGCTCCTGGAGAAGAGATGTACGAAACGGACTGGTGCTCTTTGAGCGCAATCAGATCCAAAAAACTGAGGAGAGACGGCACAGGCTCAAAGAGCAGTCACTTACTGCGGGAGTTGCCTCGTCTCACAGATGCGGAAACTGTGACAGAGATTGTCATTCTCGAATTGGACTATACAGTCACCAGCGGTGCTGCCAGGCACCTCCCAAGCGGCACAACTCTATAGTCCTTCAGGACTGAAAGAGGCCTACTAGTACCTTGCTATGTATGGGGGGTCTTGAGCCTGAGGAATTAAGGCCGCTTGGCTAGTGCAGTCGCCGCGGACTGTGCAGGCTAGAGCCCCGCACCCCCCCCCCCCCCCCGACAGAAAAAAATTCCACACTTTACCGAAGATTCGAACTCGGGTCTCCCGAAGAGGAATCCGGCATTCTAGCCACTCGGCGAGCCGCTCCTCGGTTTGTAACTACAAGTACGTTTAAAGGATTAAGTTCAGAGGACAACGGAGGAAAATGTTATTTGATAGTTTTATATGTTGATATCACACAGACATTCACTAGGGCATGTGTCCTTAGCGACTCATTGAGCATGCTCAAGAGGATAGAGACGGGTGGATCCGAAGAGAGTGGTTGCTGTCTCTGGAGCGGTCTCGGCTGGTTAGTTTCATCTTCGTGCCAGGGCATGCGGGAGTACAAGGAAATGAGCGGGCTGACAAGCTCGCAGGTATGGTTAATGTGGAGGGCGGACGCGCCATGGACCAGGCTGACATTCTAAATTCACTACGAGAAGTAAGACTTTTGCGAGAACCAAGTGATGACTGCGAATCTACAACCATGGTCAGACTGCGAGAACAGCAAATTTAAAGAAGTGTGGCCAAACAAGAACACTACGCAGGAAGCCAAAGAAGATTGATAAACCAGCACAGAACTGGTGTCGTCAACCGCTGCACGCTGCGGGATTTGCTGAGGAGGGGATCTGAGCACATATGGACTGAATTGTGCAATGAGAATGATCTGTCGACTAACTAACTAACTATATGTTGATATCGTTGAAGGATGTTACACGATAGCGTAATATTTTGATATAATAAGAGGGTGTTACTCGATAGCGTTATATTTTGATATGATACAATGTTTCTAGATAGGGTTGTGATTTGATATGGTTGAAGGATGTTGCTCGATATCGTTATATTATTAGATGGTTAGAGGATGTTTCTAGATAGTGTTATATTTTGATATGATAAGAGGGTGTTACTAGATAGGGTTATATGTTGATATGATAAGAGAGTATTATTCAATAGCGTAATATTTTTATATGGTTAGAGCAGTCGTTTTCAAACGGTGGGGAATATCCCCCCCCCCGGGACGGGGGGGGGGATTTTAAGGTTTCCGGAGGGGGGGGAGAGGGGGAATGAAGATCAT
Source organism: Cepaea hortensis (assembly GCA_963921405.1). Lineage (NCBI taxonomy): Eukaryota > Metazoa > Mollusca > Gastropoda > Stylommatophora > Helicidae > Cepaea > Cepaea hortensis. The sequence continues at coordinate 87,216,627 of OY992879.1, read as the reverse complement.
TTCAAAATCGCGCTAATACAAGAACCGATTACTTGATATTGTTTTTCCCTCCATACTTTACGGTTCTGTACTCCTCGCTTTTCTAATATTCGTCTTATAACGTAAATAGACCCACAAATCACGTTTTATGTAGACGTCTAAACCTGTTCTAGTATGTGTTATTAAAGTTAGCTTCCATTTTTACGTATACTATGTAGGGGCAGGGTGGGGGGAATGGGTAATTTATCGGGAGGAAATACGAAAGGGGAGGAATGGCATTCTCATCATACGGTGAAAAAAAAAAAAAAGGTTGAGAACCACTGGGTTTGATGATTGATTGATTGATTTAGGAACCGACATCACAGCATTCGGGGCATTCCCATAAGCGCTCCGTCCTCATCCCCAGCAGCCAGCGAAGAGTTCCAACACTAATGGTATTTTTTTTTTACCACACATTTATCATACTTTTGACCTTAGTTTTACCATACTTTGACAATACCTTTATCATACTTTTACCATCATTTAACCATACCTTTACAATACTTGTACCATACTTTTACTATTTATTTCTAACGTATCATGGAGTCATGGGAAATGGAAACCGAGAGCAAAAATGTTTTAAGCCATTCCACACGGCACATGATGAGTTTTAAATTGACTACAATAACCGAATGCCTCCTCCATCTGTATAATTCACAATAGTATCGAAGGTATCAAGTCGTAATACTCGGCACATACTGATAGTGATGTACAGCCTTTTCACTTGTGCCAGACCTAACCCCACCTCCGGGCGGCTTAATTTCATGAATATTTGATAGTGTTGAGACAGAAAAACCGCATCGCTGGTAAACCCAATTACCCCCGGAACTGTGTGTAAAAGCTGGGAAAACGATGAGAACAGATTGTGTGTATTGCTGGCAAACACACGGTGCGTGTCAATGGGAAATATACCCCAGTGTTTATCGATGGGAAATATACCCCAGTGTTTATCGATGGGAAGTATACCCCAGTGTTTGTCGATGGGAAATATACCCAAGTGTTTGTCAATGGGAAGTAAATACCAGTTTGTGTCAGTGGGAGATAAACTCCAGTGAGTGTCAATGAGAAGTAGATCCCAGTCTGTGTCAATGGGAATTAGATATAATGTGTGTCAATGGGGAAAATATCTAATGTTTGTCAATGTGAACATATTTAATGTGTGTCAATTGGAATAATACAATAGCTAATGTGTGCCACTATGAATTAGACATAATGTGTGTCAATAGGACAGAGATCTAATGTGTCAATGGGAATTAATCCTCGTGTGGTTATCAATGGGAAATATATATCACATGTGTTAATGTTAAATATATCCCAGTGTCTGTCAAAGGAAAATTGATTTTAACGTATGTCATGGAAAATAGATCCCAGTGTGTGTTAAAAGAAATAGATTTCAGCCTGTGTGGCAATTGGAAATAGATCTCGTGTGTGTGTGTGTGTGTGTGTGTGTGTGTGTGTGTGTGTGTGTGTGTGTGTTGTGTGTGTGTGTGTGTGTGTGTGTGTGTGATGGAAAATAGACCGAAGTTTCTATCAAAAGAAAATTCATTTACGTATGTCAATAGGAAATAGATCCCAGTGTGCTTGTCAATGGGAAATAGTTCCCAGTGTGCTTGTCAATGGAAAATACATCTCGTATTTGTGTGTGTGTATGTGTGTGTGTGTGTGTGTGTGTTAGTGGGAAATAAATTCAATGTGTATAAATGGGAAATACATCTCATGTGTGTGTGTGTGTGTGTATGTGTGTGTGTGTGAGTGTGTGTGTGTGAGTGTGTGTGTGTGAGAGTGTGTATGTCTGTCAAAGTTAAATAGATCCCATTGTGTGACAATGGGAATTGATGTCGTGTGTGTCTATTTGGCAAAATAGAAAATATCTGGTGTATGTGTGTGTAGGTGTGTGTAGGTGTGTCTGTGTGTGTGTGTGAATGGGAAACAGATCCGATTGCGTATGTTTGTTTGTGCGTAAAATAGGAAGTACATCCCGGTATGTGTGTGTCGGGGGGGGGGGTGTCTGTTTATTTGTAGAAATAGATCCCAATGTGTGTTAATGCCAAATAGATCTCGTGTGTGTGAATGTGTGTGTATTGTGGGATGTGGATTTTAATTCCTAAGAATAATTCGTTAAAATGTCTAGGGGGTATTATTGATTCTCTGGTCACTGGTTAGAATGCAGGGTGATCAGGGATAGTTACCACAAATCCCAGGAGAAAAGAGTTCACTCCTTGAAACAATGGCATCTTTGTGCATCCCTTCCCACTTCATCACCCTTTAAATTAACTATACTGCTAGAAGGATATTGATTGCTCACAACATATAAACAACCACTTGTTGGACACCACATTTGCTTGATGTACACAACACATTTGGACAAACAGTTCAGGTATTAACTCAAGATCTGCAGTTACATAGATATATATATGTAATAAACACTATGCATTTTCAGACAGGCATGGGATTCATTGCATTATTACAATATAGTACCCAGTGACCCCAAAAAAAAAACAACACCAATGTTATTACAAACAACACAACAACCACAAATTGGGTCTACTTTCATTTTCCCTCACAATTAAGGCAAATAAAGATATTAAATAGAACCCAACATAACATGTTTCTGACACCTTTTACCATTCTCTCATTGTTAAAAATAACTAGTTGGTGTCAAAATACTATACCATCTATACCATTGGAAAAAAAAAACTACTGACCTGTTACCTTCAGAAAATAATACCAACACATAAACAGCCTTTTGTACTAATTAAATTAATTAATCGAGTCTTATCTCCTGGTGTGCGGTTATGGGTTCACCTTTGCTGTCGATTAGATCCTTTTCCCATTATCTGGGTACCGAATTAATGCACTCAGTTAGGTTCTTACTATTTAGTCACTGGTAATTGGCTGGTGCAAATCATACTTTATAATAGAAATTACACACAATCACAAATCCCTCCGCGGGCTAGAATATTCGAGTACTCTGTTACAGTAGGCTCGGTGTCTTTTTTTTTTAATTTGGGGCCTCAGGTTGGTCTAACTTTCCGGAATTTCCACTTAAGCTCTGCAGAAGGTACTTTACCATCTCACCATACATGGTGCCAAGTAGACGTCCATTCAGCTGCTCTGCTTTTAATATCAGAATCCCAAGTAGTTCAACAAAGATTTTACACCCACCAAGTCGCGAGTCTATAACCCATGGCATTTAGGTAGACATTGGACCAGCAAAGAGTTAGTCGTTATCTAGTCCAGTGTATAACTTTATTTGACTGAGAGGTATCTCATGGTAGTATCTGTGACTAGGGCCACACTTGATCTATACCTACATATATCCACAGATGAATAAATCCAGCACAGTAACAGGTTTGCAAACAATTGGATGATTCCTCTTGTTGCAGATATAGAGACATTTAGCTGCTTTCATATGGTCTTTTATCTGATGGTGTTCAGGGTTTGGAACCTTGAGGTAATCTGGTTTCGTAGTTATGTTTCAGATGATATTCAGTTTGTACCTTGGTTGTATTGGCTTATGTGGTTCAGTGTCTTCTCCCCATTTGGTTGAGCCAGGTGTTGAATAGCTGAATTCCATGTTTGACTGTTGCAGCTGTGAGACATTCTTTCGAAGACTTATCCATTGTTGGATATTAACTTGGTAACCCAACCAACAGTTGAAGGGCTTTCACTGTTGCTAGTTTTAGTAACTTGTAGGATTGTCCCATAGTTTCACTGATTTTGCTGAGTGATAAGGCTTATAGGTGATACTTCTCAGACGTAAAGCAGACGATACACTGTTGTCAGTTACTCTGTTGATCTTCATCTTTGTAGATTATTAGATCTTGAAGTCCATCCTGGATATTCCTACTAAAATAGGACTTAATCACTCACCCAGTCAGTTGTCTTCTAATTTATCTGTTGCTCGCTATGGAGCTATTGAGCGCAGCAGTCCATGGGTATTTCTATATGCAGACTATGGTTAGGACATTCACTTTCTAGCTGTTGACCCAGGATCCAGATATAGTGATATAGTCCCACCACATTCAACCACCACCTGCTTCTCTTCTATAGAAAAGGGATGACAAAGAATACAACACGAGCATTAACCTACTGTGATGTGTTAACTTTCACAAGACAATTACAAACAAAAAATACAAAACAACAAGGGGAGAAGGGGAAAGGAGTGGGTGTCCACGTTCTACTGTCCCTCATTGCTGAGTAGAGCCATTCTGACTCTTCATAGTGAGTAAGGTATTTTCTCACTTATATTTTGTTCTGTTGTTACTGGGACTATTGGATGGGTGAAGTCATTCTGTCCATCCAACATGTTGATATTGTCTCTCTCATTACTTGAAGAGAATAGCCTATACAGAATCCCTGTAGTTTCTAATGCCGCGTCTTCCTTTCGGCACTATAATCATCACTAGGTCAAGACTATTCACCATTGGCTTCTTAAGTACTGACATACACATGGATTCTTACATCAACATCCTCTAATCCCAAGGTGCAACATTAAAATGTATATTCCCACAGGAAAAAGTAACAATCAGAACAGAGAAAATTCTCATACCAGAAAAAAAACATACATGTACATTTCTCTGATATTAAGTACATGATAATCCTACATAATAATTAATCATAATGCTGATGCAGGGAGCCTTTGTTTTTGGGTTTTCTCAGGGGTTAATCCATAACTAAAACATACATTGTGTCCCCCCACTGCGTACAGCAGATGAGGATAGTAATCGCTGTGATATATTTTGTCAAGGACTGCTATTATTCAAGCAATTTATTCACATCAATCTTCGCTTCTGTTCCTACTACAGTGAGGCGATGCGGATTGAATCCTATCCGAACATTGATTTTGATCACGCGTTTACTTCCTTTGTTCATGAATTTATATTCTCAACCATGGCGTCCCTAGCAATATTTTATGAAATGATTACATGTCCCTCCTCATATGGAGTGGTTACTAATCTGTTAACAAAAGGATGGTACTAAAATTTAGCACTATAGTTCCAAGTTACAGATTATGATGTGGCGAAGTATTTTATCCCCTGACTAAGAGTCAGGAATACGCGTAATCATTTGTATGTCCCCGCATGGATAAAATTTCCCTTCTATAGTCCATAGATTATTTGCAGATTTCTAAGCATAGATATTGAGATATATTTCACAATGCATAGAAGTTTTTATTCATATGAATATGAAATTGACAGACACTAGTTCTTTACTATGAAGTATGAATCAGGGGTCTGCTCCTACATTGAGAAAATCTATAGAATGTGTTTCAGACATGAGAGTTGATACTCTACAATACACCTAATATTCATAGATTATAGGCACTATTAGTTAGATATAAGTTCATAATGCCTATGAAAGATAATAACATATGGATTTGAATGTGTAAGACATAGGAAAAATTACAGCGTGGCGCCCACATGTGTTTCCTTAGTAAACATCATCCAGCCTGGTTTAAGAGAATTGTAACTAATTCTTAATTAAACATACTGGTCTATGTAATACATAAATATATCTTAATAATGTAGATATCACATACCAATTGGCTTGCAGAGAATGATGATTTTAAAAGGCAAAATACTTTTCCCTACACGGGAAAAGAAACCCCACCCGGGGAACACACGCCTGTTTCCTTTGATTGTCTGCACTCAAAATGGCTACTTTAGTCCTTTGTTTTCCCATCAGTCCCGGTCTTGCCAGGTACGTGAAAAAATTAAAGCCAAATAGATTAAGCTGCCACGGTCAGTCTATCGCTGTTTTATTTTCTCCTACATTAAGTAATTTACTTAAACAGTAATTGAAAGGGTTTGTTTATTTTTAAGGGAGTCAATGCTTAGGAAAGGGTAGGGACGTTTTTATTATATTACACGCCTCCCCCATTTAAGACATTTATTTCTTTCAGAAATTAAATGGTCAAATAGTACTCTACAATTTCCGTCTTTACATTGACTCACCTAGTATCCATCCCTTATTACTTTACTACTACATTTCTTTCCTATATTAAAATCTACCAGAGCCACGCCCATTTTCTTCTAGTCACAACTGGCATAACCTTAAAGGCTTACTTCCCTTTTAGTGAAAAAGTGTAGTACCCTCTCCACTGTTGTCAGCTATTGTTTGAAATATGAGTGGTTATCTGATAATTTGTTACTTTCAAGTACTAGTTTGTCTGCATAAAACCGACTTTTTGAAGCAATTGAAATATCATCATTAAGCTTGCAATAGCCTGATGATACTGTTCATATGAGATCATTTGCTGAATTTCTTTTCCCAATATATTTAGTCTGGCGTTAAGAACAGGAGAAAGCCCTGAGTACTTCTACATGGGTTATTAAGAAACCTAACATCTGCATTTTGCTGATTCTGGGTTTTGTGCGTCCACTCCCCTCAGATTCTTTTCCCAGCAGAAAGTCTCTTCTCTCCTTGTAGTTCATTTATGGTCTACGTGTAACCACTGCTAACTTAAGCATGACTAGTTGGGATATATACCAGCTTGATTCCTCTCTCGTTAGATTATTAATCTTGAGATTATGTTAAAACCAACGGTTAATTCTGCGTCTACTGATAGCATATTAAACTCGCCCATCTCCCTGTAAGTTAGACGTTTGTTTTAACTATAGATCTGATATTTAAAGGAAGCTAAAGATGGTTCCTGTTGCATACATATTTATCCAACACATCCTGTGTTTGGGTTATTAGTCAAGTATGGGATTTTCCGATCAGTTTTGATAACTACTGATTAGAGTGGTGTCCCTTTCTCTTGCGGGTTTACCCGGAGAATCTCGTCTAACATGTAAACAAGGTTCAACTTTTCTAGATTTCCGTTCTTTACCGAATATTCCGGGGAACATGAATCTATCAGAAATGAAGTAATTCTTAGCTTACTCTCTCTGCTTTTCCTTCTAACCTAGATCTATTTTACGCTAGAATCCTTATTAGTAATTCTAACCTGATGTGTTTGAGTTTCACTCTGTATTTGTTGCTTTGGTGTTGAATTACGAGCAATTTTGCGTCGCTTGGCGTACATTGATCGTTGTCTGCCTCCCTCCAGGTTTTAGACTATTTTCAACTTAGCAACATACCTTATTATGTAGGTTCAGACGTATTGTCTCCCACTATATATAATCAGTTCATTGAGAAGTTAAAAGCCCCTTTTATGTTTCCTGTGATAGTCTTCCAGACAATCAAGTTGCTGGTTCACTTCCAGTTATGGATGTGGATTACTAGTCTTTGTAAAATTACTATTACATCTGTATATCCCTCTCATACTGGCGTCTCCTGAGTTGTGTCCTCAAGATAACAGGTAAGGTACTCTTAATGTTTCTCTCCAGTTTTGTTTTCATCCGTTTAATACGTGGAAACTCTGGATTTATTTAGATTGACTAAGGTCTATCTTTGAACCGTTATGTAATTTACTAGCTGGATTCCTGATTGAAATTCCTAATCTAGTAAATATCAAGCAATTCTTCAGCTATATGCTCCAATTTGCTTGGTTTTTACACAGCTATATTCCATTTTTCTAGCATGGGTTCACTGTATAAGTTTTAGGCGTTTCCTCTGTCTTTACGTCAAGAGGTTCGTCCTATTTATAAACAGCATCTATTTCAAGAGTTGTTTATTTAATTGTTGCTTTTACTGATTCGTATCATTTATTTAAGCTAATCTCTGTTAGTCTGGATCTGCTTTCACATATTTAATGCTGGCATAACATCCAAATCAGAACTGAGATGTAGAAATCTGTTTCGTCTTGCGATTGATTTCTGATTCACCTACCTATTAGTAGGCTTCGAGCATTATCTAGAATTTAGTTACTCGGTTAGTTTTAAAGAAAATACAATTGAGTCGCGCGCCTCTGTTGTACTATTTTATTTTGCCCTTTTTAATTCTTCCCTTATGAGAAGATTAATGTTAGTTAGGCAATTATTGAAATAACTTTACGTAAGCTAATCGCTAACTTAAAAAGTTGTTTCATTCCTCTTTTTGATGAGGACTACTCATAGTGAACATTTCACTTAATGAGGTTAAACTGTAAATTTCAAAGTTAAGGAGCCAATTTCTGAAATGTTCAGTCTCTTACTAGAGATTGGCACAGATTTTTTCCGGTATCTCCTGAAGTTTATTTGAAATTCCAATTTCTTTAGTTAATTCTTTAATTATACCTTTTTCATACCTATACGGACCTGTTTCCGCTACCATTAATAATGGAATCGGGGTGGATAATTTAAAGAAATACCTTATATTCTCTTGGGTCAGTAAGTGAGTTGATCAGTTTCACTTACATCACCAGGTGAATATTTTGGTTTTGACCCTCATTAACATATGGGCCATCTGAGTTAGTTATTAATAACTACTCATATCACCGGTGGAGTAGAATAAGTGTCGGTATGGCTTTTCTTCCTAAGTATCCATCATTTATTCACTTTACTTTACTACCGGTGTTGTAGAACATGTTATGTTATATGAAAGAGGATTAATTTAGGGTGCCCCTAAATACTGCAAATTCTTACAATATTCCTTCCCTTCCATTAACTATGTCTACATTTTTGCAAGTGGTGGTTTAGGCCTTAACCTTAGTTCATTTACTTTAGTTATTGCTATTTTCCCCTGGTTTAATTCATCTCTCAAGTATTATTTACTTTCCTACTGAATCATGATTTGTTGATTAAATTTTTCCCTTAAAAAAAAATTATTGGATTTTTAACTTATCTGTCCTAATTATCTATAAAATTGTCTATCACTCTCTGCTGCCTTGGTAATTTTTCAATATTACATGAATTATACAAGCAGATCATACATGAAAATACAATGATAATAAATGACAAAATAGTTAATTACCACATGATTCATAATTAGAAACATAAACCTTATGGATACATAATATAGTAGTGTGTTCATGACTACACCACTTTTACCATTTAAAGAGAATACCAGAGTAGCAGAACCATACCTCAAACATCAAATGGGAATGACTATGAATTGTAAACATTCACTGAATTACCTATCTTATGTGAGTTTACCATCCCAGAGACCTTACTACTGGAGGTTCATTACTGGACTTAGTTTCCCATCAATAAGATATAAAATATGAGTTTTAAAAAAAAATCTCATACCCAACAACCAACTACATGATGCATCTACCAGAATCAAGATATTACCTGTGAACAGTTTTGCACCCAAAAAAAAAACCTATATTTATCTGAGCCATTATGGGTTCACATAACACTTGACTCAGCTCATACTAATGAGTGCTTAGGTCTGTTACTAACACTATAACATTCTGAAGTGACTTGGTTTACCTGCGAGAGGTTTTCCCTGAATTCATATACCCACAATAATACACCAATTGTGATGTTTACTATGAGTTTTAAATTCACGGACGTTGCCCACACATGTGGGATGTGGATTTTAATTCCTAAGAATAATTCGTTAAAATGTCTAGGGGGTATTATAGATTCTCTGGTCACTGGTTAGAATGCAGGGTGATCAGGGATAGTTACCACAAATCCCAGGAGAAAAGAGTTCACTCCTTGAAACAATGGCATCTGTGTGTAGGTTTCCCTTCCCACTTCATCACCCTTTAAATTAACTATACTGCTAGAAGGATATTGATTGCTCACAACATATAAACAACCACTTGTTGGACACCACATTTGCTTGATGTACACAACACATTTGGACAAACAGTTCAGGTATTAACTCAAGATCTGCAGTTACATAGATATATATATGTAATAAACATTATGCATTTTCAGACAGGCATGGGATTCATTGCATTATTACAATATAGTACCCAGTGACCCCCCAAAAAAAACAACACCAATGTTATGACAAACAACACAACAACCACAAATTGGGTCTACTTTCATTTTCCCTCACAATTAAGGCAAATAAAGATATTAAATAGAACCCAACATAACATGTTTCTGACACCTTTTACCATTCTCTCATTGTTAAAAATAACGAGTTGGTGTCAAAATACTATACCATCTATACCATTGAAAAAAAAACTACTGACCTGTTACCTTCAGAAAAAAATACCAACACATAAACAGCCTTTTGTACTAATTAAATTAATTAATCGAGTCTTATCTCCTGGTGTGCGGTTATGGGTTCACCTTTGCTGTCGATTAGATCCTTTTCCCATTATCTGGGTACCGAATTAATGCACTCAGTTAGGTTCTTACTATTTAGTCACTGGTAATTGGCTGGTGCAAATCATACTTTATAATAGAAATTACACACAATCACAAATCCCTCCGCGGGCTAGAATATTCGAGTACTCTGTTACAGTAGGCTCGGTGTCTTTTTTTTTTGAAATTTGGGGCCTCAGGTTGGTCTAACTTTCCGGAATTTCCACTTAAGCTCTGCAGAAGGTACTTTACCATCTCACCATACATGGTGCCAAGTAGACGTCCATTCAGCTGCTCTGCTTTTAATATCAGAATCCCAAGTAGTTCAACAAAGATTTTACACCCACCAAGTCGCGAGTCTATAACCCATGGCATTTAGGTAGACATTGGACCAGCAAAGAGTTAGTCGTTATCTAGTCCAGTGTAGAACTTTATTTGACTGAGAGGCATCTCATGGTAGTATCTGTGACTAGGGCCACACTTGATCTATACCTACATATATCCACAGATGAATAAATCCAGCACAGTAACAGGTTTGCAAACAATTGGATGATTCCTCTTGTTGCAGATATAGAGACATTTAGCTGCTTTCATATGGTCTTTTATCTGATGGTGTTCAGGGTTTGGAACCTTGAGGTAATCTGGTTTCGTAGTTATGTTTCAGATGATATTCAGTTTGTACCTTGGTTATATTGGCTTATGTGGTTCAGTGTCTTCTCCCCATTTGGTTGAGCCAGGTGTTGAATAGCTGAATTCCATGTTTGACTGTTGCATCTGTGAGACATTCTTTCGAAGACTTATCCATTGTTGGATATTAACTTGGTAACCCAACCAACAGTTGAAGGGCTTTCACTGTTGCTAGTTTTAGTAACTTGTAGGATTGTCCCATAGTTTCACTGATTTTGCTGAGTGATAAGGCTTATAGGTGATACTTCTCAGACGTAAAGCAGACGATACACTGTTGTCAGTTACTCTGTTGATCTTCATCTTTGTAGATTATTAGATCTTGAAGTCCATCCTGGATATTCCTACTAAAATAGGACTTAATCACTCACCCAGTCAGTTGTCTTCTAATTTATCTGTTGCTCGCTATGGAGCTATTGAGCGCAGCAGTCCATGGGTATTTCTATATGCAGACTATGGTTAGGACATTCACTTTCTGGCTGTTGACCCAGGATCCAGATATAGTGATATAGTCCCACCACATTCAACCACCACCTGCTTCTCTTCTATAGAAAAGGGATGACAAAGAATACAACACGAGCATTAACCTACTGTGATGTGTTAACTTTCACAAGACAATTACAAACAAAAAATACAAAACAACAAGGGGAGAAGGGGAAAGGAGTGGGTGTCCACGTTCTACTGTCCCTCATTGCTGAGTAGAGCCATTCTGACTCTTCATAGTGAGTAAGGTATTTTCTCACTTATATTTTGTTCTGTTGTTACTGGGACTATTGGATGGGTGAAGTCATTCTGTCCATCCAACATGTTGATATTGTCTCTCTCATTACTTGAAGAGAATAGCCTATACAGAATCCCTGTAGTTTCTAATGCCGCGTCTTCCTTTCGGCACTATAATCATCACTAGGTCAAGACTATTCACCATTGGCTTCTTAAGTACTGACATACACATGGATTCTTACATCAACATCCTCTAATCCCAAGGTGCAACATTAAAATGTATATTCCCACAGGAAAAAGTGACAATCAGAACAGAGAAAATTCTCATACCAGAAAAAAACATACATGTACATTTCTCTGATATTAAGTACACGATAATCCTACATAATAATTAATCATAATGCTGATGCAGGGAGCCTTTGTTTTTGGGTTTTCTCAGGGGTTAATCCATAACTAAAACATACATTATGTCCCCCCCACTGCGTACAGCAGATGAGGATAGTAATCGCTGTGATATATTTTGTCAAGGACTGCTATTATTCAAGCAATTTATTCACATCAATCTTCGCTTCTGTTCCTACTACAGTGAGGCGATGCGGATTGAATCCTATCCGAACATTGATTTTGATCACGCGTTTACTTCCTTTGTTCATGAATTTATATTCTCAACCATGGCGTCCCAAGCAATATTTTATGAAATGATTACATGTCCCTCCTCATATGGAGTGGTTACTAATCTGTTAACAAAAGGATGGTACTAAAATTTAGCACTATAGTTCCAAGTTACAGATTATGATGTGGCGAAGTATTTTATCCCGTGACTAAGAGTCAGGAATACGCGTAATCATTTGTATGTCCCCGCATGGATAAAATTTCCCTTCTATAGTCCATAGATTATTTGCAGATTTCTAAGCATAGATATTGAGATATATTTCACAATGCATAGAAGTTTTCATTCATATGAATATGAAATTGACAGACACTAGTTCTTTACTATGAAGTATGAATCAGGGGTCTGCTCCTACATTGAGAAAATCTATAGAATGTGTTTCAGACATGAGAGTTGATACTCTACAATACACCTAATATTCATAGATTATAGGCACTATTAGTTAGATATAAGTTCATAATGCCTATGAAAGATAATAACATATGGATTTGAATGTGTAAGACATAGGAAAAATTACAGCGTGGCGCCCACATGTGTTTCCTTAGTAAACATCATCCAGCCTGGTTTAAGAGAATTGTAACTAATTCTTAATTAAACATACTGGTCTATGTAATACATAAATATATCTTAATAATGTAGATATCACATACCAATTGGCTTGCAGAGAATGATGATTTTAAAAGGCAAAATACTTTTCCCTACACGGGAAAAGAAACCCCACCCGGGGAACACACGCCTGTTTCCTTTGATTGTCTGCACTCAAAATGGCTACTTTAGTCCTTTGTTTTCCCATCAGTCCCGGTCTTGCCAGGTACGTGAAAAAATTAAAGCCAAATAGATTAAGCTGCCACGGTCAGTCTATCGCTGTTTTATTTTCTCCTACATTAAGTAATTTACTTAAACAGTAATTGAAAGGGTTTGTTTATTTTTAAGGGAGTCAATGCTTAGGAAAGGGTAGGGACGTTTTTATTATATTACATGTATGTGCATATGTGCATGTGTGCGTGTTTGTGTGCGTGTGTCAATTGGAAATAGATCTCGATGTGAAATAGATCTAATGTGTGTCGTTGTAAATAGATCTAATGTGTGTCGGTGTAAATAGATCTAATGTGTGTTGTTGTGAATAGATCTAATGTGTGTCGTTGTAAATAGATCTAATGTGTGTAGTTGGTAAACAGATCTAATGTCTGCCATTGATAAATATATATAATGCGTGTCATTGTAAATAGATCTAATGTGTGTCATTGTAAATAGGTTAAATATGTGTCAAATGGAAATATATACGTGTGCCACCACGAAATAGATTGCACATCGTATGTGTGAAATATATTAGTTAACGGTCAAGTGTACTGGAATTGTGTTCATCAAGGACTGATACACTGTTAGGATAAATGAACACAGGTGTGACCAAAGATATTCAAGCAGTTAAATCGAGTCCGGATCAATTTATAAAAGCATCCGTCTGGATACGGATGTGAAGGCATGAAGACCGAGCTATACCTGTATGCCATAGCGGATCACGGAATCTGTTGCACTCAGTGACTTCTGACGGTCTGGGGTCTCCTGGTGCACAGGACTTTTCCTTTGGATATATCGTTTAGGTCGTTAGTCTGAATTTATCCGTGTAGTCTAATCATAATGTAATAGCAAACGGTTTTAAAGGCAAGATGATCTACTTAACTGCACCTGGTTTTATCCCGTAGGGATATGTCTCTTTCCGCAGGGCTGCCTGCCGAAAGTATCGCACAACGCACGAACTCCGTATCTCCAGCGACGACCCCAGGAGTCTCCGAGAAAATTGCAATTGTGAACTGAATGACCTTGGCCAGAATCGAACTCACAACCTTCGGATCGCGCAGTGGGCGACATAACTGCTTCGCCACAGAGATTACTTCTATAATGTACTAGGGATGTGCGACGGTGGTTTCCCCATACATACCTGGATGACTTGGTCATATCTCATAACTTGGACAAGAGTACAGACCTGATCCGAGACACTGATGATATGGGGAATAAAAACCGCCGATGGTTATCGGCATGGCATACATTATGATGAAATTGTGAACTAACTGGCACCTTTGCGTCTTGACAGACGATAGTTTGTAAAATGGCGTTATACCTCGCAATAGCAAAAAGCCTGGGCTGAATTTAGAGATCATGTGTTGCCAATGCAGTATGATCCATCTATCGGCCTGCCTAGTTTACTCCAGAGGAAAGGTAAAATCAATACGTCTGGAACAAAAGAAGCTTTAGAAGCTGCCGGATGAGCAAAGCAATACTTTTACTGTTCGCCTGTCGGAGCTTCCATTCTATACCAGTTGCCGATCAAGGCTTAGGACGTGGTCTGAAATGTATGGCATGTAGTCTACATGTTGCATTTTCTCGCACTAGGGTAAGGCTCATACTCTAGCAGTTGTGCTCTTCCGCCCGAAGCCGTTGACACTATTTAGTGTGTTGTGTGAACTACACGATTACATCAGCATGAAAACTGTCATTGAACATTACAGTTCAACACTTTTCCAGGCTGGAATAGAGTTTCTCATTACATGATGTTATTTTCTGCCAAATGCACTCTCGAGATTGATTTTTAAACCTGTCCTGGCCCCCAAGGTCGACTCATTCGACATCGCTGTCAACATCAGCATCTTTCAGCTGATTGTTGATTTCTTAGCAAGATTACACTCAGTAGTTTGCCATTGCTTTCTGAGCGGCCGACTCTCATATTCCGTAAGTTACCGACGTGATTCGAACCACTTCTGATTCTCACCGTCGTCACGTTACTTACGAGAGTATACGAGATTACGGAGAAAGGTTGCTAACCTCTAGGCCAGGACGTAGGCCATTCTAAATTGGGTACCAGAAAATGTCTAGGGAGGTGAAGACCGCAAACGGTATATTGACCACTGGTGTGCAGATTGTTCTAGACCAATATAGGTGTATGGCCCAATGCAACTTCATGCATATAAAAGCTTGCTTTACTTCAACTTTATACATACATTATCATTTGCACCTGGTGTGGTGGCGAAGCATATGCCCAATAGTCATTTAATCTGTGCGATATGTACAAAGAGAAACCAGGTAGCGCAGTGGTTTGTAGTCTCTCGGGTACGGGACCCGTGGGCATCATATATCCGACAGCTCCTCAAGATGAGATTGTAAAACAATTAACCCGGGCTGGCAGGTCACCTCGGTTTAAAATGGATATCAGAAAATATTCTGGCAAGTAGAAGCGTTAGGAGTGATATTGACCACGTCACCAACGAGTACTCATTGTTTTTGTGATAATACTCGACAGGTCTCAATGTTTAATTATAGTACTCAAAAGTACCACTGTTTAATGATACTAGATAGTACTCAATATTTAATGATAGTACTCAAGAGTACTAAATCTTTAATAATAGTGCTCGAAAGAACTCCGTGTTTAATGATAGGACTCAATAGTACCATTATTTACTTATTGTGCTCGATAGTACTCAGTGTCTAATGATAGTACTAGATAGTACTCAATATTTAATGATAGTACCTAACAGTTCTCAATTTTTATTAATAGTGCTCGACAGTACAAACGTTTAATGATCAGACTTAATAGTTGTTTTTTCTTCTTTTAATTCGCATATCCTTTTACAGGACATTGGTGTCAACAGCAGCATCTTTCAGCTGCCTGTTGATTTCTTGGCAAGATTACGCTCAGTAGTTTGCCATTGCTTTCTGAGCGGCCGGCTCAGTTATCCCGCAAGTCACCAGCGGGAGACGAACCGCGCCCAGTTTTCGCCCGCTACGAGACTCTGCGTGATAAACGGGATTACGGAGAAAGTGGTGTAACCCCTCGGCCAGAGAGACGACTCAATAGTACCAATGTTTAATTATTGGGCTCGATAGTACTCAATGTTTAATGATAGCACTCAACTGTAGTCAATGCTTAATTATAATACTCGATAGTATTCAATGTTTAATGATAGTAACCGATAATACTGTTTAATTATAGTATTCGATAGTACTCACTGTCTAATGATATAGCACTCGACAGAAATCAGTGTTGAAGAGGTAATATCTGCATCTAATATGAAGTCAAAACATGGCACCTGGTTTGAGTTTGTTACCTGGGAGTCTCTGTGGCGAAGTGGTCAAGCCGTTTGACTCGTGCACCGAAGGTTGTGGGTTCGATTCCGGGCCGCGTCCTTCGGTTTACGAGTTAAATGTTTCGGAGACTCCCGTGGATCGTCGCTAAAAGCTACGGAGTTCGTGCTTTGTGTGACGCTTTCCGCGCTGCGGACAGAGACCGAGCCATATGGGATAAACCCGGTGCAATGAAGTCGACCCTGTCGACTTTTTTTTTCTTTTTTTTTTCTTGAATTTGTTAATGTTCGATAACAGCTGGTATTCCCAACGATTCTGATATGTAACGCCACAGAAGGGAGGCCATCTATTCCCCCGTGCACTTACACCTATAAAACATGTTGGACTTAACACTTCACAAAACCACAGCAGATTCCTACTTTTATTTTCCATATCCTATTTACAGGGCATCGCTGTCAACTCCAACATTTTACTGCAGTTGTTGATGTCTTGACAAGTTTACGTTCATTAGTTTGCCATTGCTTCCTGAATGACCGGCTCACATATTAATACGTTAAAATCAAGCGCAACGCGGTCTGCCGCCAAATCGGTCACTGCCGAGTTTCAAACGCTGGTAAGCGGGCTTACGAATCGTGTCCGTAAGCCCTTAGCCACGGAGACGGCAGATTTCTAATACAGGACTATTATTTTTTTAAATACACAAAGATTGATTGCTTAAACAATCAATAAACATGGACTTATCCTAAGATTGTGTCAGAAAACATAAATAGGTAATTACATCATATCTATATGTGTTTAGTTGAGTTAAGAACAGCATTCAGGACATTCTCATATGTGCTCTGTCCTCATCTTCAACAACCAGCGAAGTGTTCCAATACTAATGGTAACAGGTAAGGTCTGATTATATGCTCATAAGGCCTTTCCTCTTAACTATGCGAATAACAAACATGTCAATAATATTTTTTTGAAAATTGTGAGAAATTTCTACTTGATTGATTAAAAACAAAAATTTAATCCCAATGTTCAGTTTTCAAAACTCTATGTCAATTATTTGCGGAAAAGTTAATATTTTTGCGTATTAATTTTGAGCAAAAGCTCATTCGATTTCAAAAGAAGACCAAAACAAAAATGGATAAGAGAAATAGAAACACATGAATAATATGGGGAGGACATGGGCGGAGCTGCATGGGATAGCTAGGGATTGGAGGGCTTGGAATGAGTTGGTAGAGGGTCTATCCCAACGGGGAAATAAAGGGTGAGAGAATAAGACAAGCTCATTAACGCTGATATATCAAAGGATAAAAAAGGATTTGTCAGTTTTAAAAAGAAATTATTTCTCTGAAGATTATGTTTCATGGAAATCAAATTTGGCTCTGTTTACTTGTGGAAGCACCGCAGTGAATTGATAGAGAATTTATCATCATCATCATCTTATTCTTCCATTTTTGACGTAAAGCGACGTGGGGAGGAATAGTTGATGTTCCAGCGCCTGATGGGTGGCACAGAATAGTGTAATTCCGTGTGACTGTACAATGCCTTTGATGTCGTCAATCCAGTTTCTTCTCGGGCGTCCTGTTGCTCTCATATTCAGATCTTCCTGATGTTATCTCTAGTGCTGGTTGTTGAAGGTGTTGCAATCTAAGGGAACAGCAGAACAGTTTGATCTTCTGTCGTGTAATATATTTGGCACAAGGTGTTGATAGAGTATTACAAGGAACAACTGGGGATGGGATGTTTGTGGATGAATGGGTAGACACTAGTTTTGTGTGTGTTATTTGTTTGTATGTGTGTGTATATAAGCGTGTATAAGTACGTATTGGTAGGTAGATCGGTGGGTTTGTGGGTAAGTATATGCGTGTGCAGAAATAGTGGATCTATGGGTTAATGCTACCATTGATGGAGTACTGTAAGCAAGAATAATGAACGGGAAAATTATTTAATTGATGTCACAGTATTTAGTGGTAGTACTAGACAAAGTATGAGATTAATATACATAGAATTTTCTGAAATCTACAAGCCAAAGAGCATAGAGGGAGACCTTGAAAAAACAAAAGAACGGATTTAGAGACATCGATGAATAATGTAGGGAGTATATGGCGGAGCTGCAGGAGATAGCAACAGTTAGGAAGACATGGCTTGTGCTGTTTAAGTGTTTTTTGTGCTATGACAGACAGAGTATTACAAACAGGAAGACTTGAAAAAGGGAGACACTGCAAGCAAGAATATTGAACAGAAAGCGCTCTGGCTAACATTCAGTTTATTGTACGTGTAACACATTATTTAAAGTGTATGAAGGAAAACAAAAAGGACAACTGCTAATCCAAATAGGTCAAAACATACACACACAAACACTCAACCACACACACACACACGTACACACACATACGGACGTACACACGCGTGTGTGTGTATTGTGAACTTCTATATTTGTGTCAGCATATTCAAAGGGAGTATGGCTTCTCTGGTGCCGCTGCTTTTGCGGAACCCAAATTGTTCATCAACACCTTCCTGAGTGACAAAAACTAAAACAATACATCTTATATATAAATTAGGATGTATGTATGTATCTCTGTATGTATTTATGTATCTCTGTCCGTATGTCCTTTATGCGCTCGCGAACGGCCCATCCGATTGAGATGAAATTTTCTACACGCCTTCCTTTCATTCCAGAGATGCCAACTGTCGTAGTTTATTTTTCTTCTTCCTCCTCCTCCCTCCTCCCTCCTCCCCCTCCCAAAATACGTACGTCCAGGAAATGGTCTTCTACATAGACACTTCTCTCTGAGGTCCGCGATAACATATTAACCTGGTGGGATGGCAATCAATCATCCTACTACCTCCTCCCTCCTCCTCCCTTCTCCTCCTCCTCCTCTCCCCTCCTCCTCCTACCCTCTTCCTCTTCCCCTCATCCC